>JAQISU010000122.1:4727500-4852500 GCA_029339505.1 Unio delphinus | reverse complement strand
AAAAGGCGTCCCAAATTGTGAAAGATCGCACTAGACAGAAGCAACCAAGAGTCAGTACCATTCAAGACGAAAGTGGAAAATGCCTGTCAGAAGCAAGTGACATTGCAGAACGATGGACTGAATATTGTAAAGAACTCTACAAACATACGTCCACAGGAGACCCATAGTTGTATGCACTTCCAAACCCCAGAAGCGTAATGCTTTGCCCATTCTAAAAGAAGAGTTGGAGTCAGCAATAAGAGCACTGAAAAATGGGAAGGCAGCTGGATTAGACAACATCCCAGCTTACCTTATCGGGTATGGTGGGGTATCAGTGATAGAGCTATTAACAAACATCTGAAACAAGATCTGGCACACAGGCTAATAACTAACACAGTGGAACCAGTCACTGATTACAGCACTCCTCCAAAAGGCAAACTCCATGTTTGATCAGCTATGCTAGTAAGGTAATGATGAAGATCATCTTGAAAAGATTTAACCCACAAGCAGAAGCAATACTCGATGAAGAATTTGCATATTTCTGGAGTAGAAAACGCACAACAGAATAAATATTCGTTCTTAAGGTTCTGTGTGAAACGTACTCGCAACATCTACAAGACATCTATCATGTATTCATAGATTTCAAAAAGGCTTTGGACATAGTGCGGCATGAGGCAATGTGGGCCACAATGAATAATTACAACATGGGTCAAACGTTGACCAATACCATCAAGCAGCTGTATGTGAAACCTACCAGTGCAATAATTGCTCAAGGTTATGTGGGTGACTGGTTCAAGACAACAGTTGGAGTACATCAAGGCTGTCTCCTGTCACCAACGCATTTTAACATCTATGTAGAGCGCATCATGAACGAATCCCTAGAAAACCATTGCGGGACAGTCAGCATTAGAGGGCGTAACATCACCTACCTACGCTTTGCAGACGACATTTATGGGCTGGCAGGAAGTGAAGACGATCATGCCAACTTAGTGAAGAACCTGTATGAAACATCCTCCATCCTTGGCATCTCTTACATGGACCACATCACAAATGAGGACGTGCGTAACACCATCAGACACAAAGTACGCCATTATGAAGACCTCCTCATATATGTCAAAAAGACAAAGCTGAAACGGTATGGACATATCACTAGAGCCAACAGTTTATCCACTTTAGTAATACAGGGCAGCGTCCATGGTGGTAGAACGAGAGATAGACAGAGAAAAATGTGAACTGACAACATCACAGAATGTACCAGAAAAGTTTTGAGGAGATACAGGCGTTGAGACATATTGAGACAAGTGGAGCGAACTGGTGAGATGTTCAGCAGCACAGTGCCTCAACGACCACAATAGGTCAAGTTACTAATGAAGTAGTATTACATTTTAACGAAACAGAACTAGTTTTCTTTAGCATGTCATGGGATAATAACGCACATCTTACAATGCCATATGTTTTTATCTAAGTAAAAGAAAATTCATTCCCATTTTAAGATCAGTTCTTGTTTAATCACGTTTAGTTATGTTCAGATATAACATGAGTGAAATTATTTACTAAAACAATTCATTAGAATGAGATATTGGTCTTTGTGCATTTTGGACTAAACACTATGTGGGGATTTTTGTGGATTCCATTGCATTCGTCCCGGAATATATCATTGTGATACATCCAGCCTCCTGGTACATCAAGCCATTCAATGGTATGGGTACAACATCTCTTCTAATGTTGTAATTCATTTATAGCACTACATGTTTGGTAATTAATTAAGAGAGTTAGAAAAGCGTCCCTTTCATAAAGAAAATAAGATAATGCAGAGAAGAGAGATAAAATACAAATTCAAATTTATTGAGCGGAAACGGAGAGGGACATGCAGAAACAGAGAGAGAGAGAGAGAGAGAGAGAGAGAGAGAGAGAGAGAGAGAGAGAGAGAGAGAGAGGACACGGAACGACGGATGCAAAGAGGAAAGGGAAATACAAAATACAACTAACATTACCATAAGTTAAACTGGCAGTCAGAACACACTAATACGCTGAAATTCAGGTTTTGCTGGTACTAGAAATATTAGGTTATTAACCACTTTCACAAATAAGAAGATCAATACTTTCTTCACCTTTCGAAAATGTCTGGATACTTAAAATGGTCACGGAACCATTAACGTTTTTATGACGAAGTGTACCTTTTGTATAATTGGCAAAATTCCTGAAGTCTATATTTCACGGATGGTACAATTAAGTGCTATTATGATGTCGGTATGGAATGTATCTGGAAGGGTTTTGAGCTAATACAATTAGCATATTGACAAGGGTTATGTGCTGTAGAAAGAAACCGAACAAACCGTTTTCAAACATGACAACACTTTGATAAGTTGTGCTCAGGCAAGAATGTTGATCAAGATTAGGATAACCCCAGAAGACTGACATTAATTGAAGGGTTCAATAAATGCGCCCATACTGATGGCAAGATCTAGCACGACGAACAAACGGTTGAAACATTGGACAATGCTGGTCACAGAGCTGATGAACATTCCTTGACACATCTTTCATTGTCACGAAATATGCCTCTAAGGGACACAAGAGTCTTTACTTTTATTTGATATAGAAACGTTCTGTTTTATGTAACTATTACGTGCGGACAATACTAAGCTAAATATGCCATACCTTAAAACATTCATATATTTGTTATGTTTTACCTCAAAGTCAAAACATACAAAACAAAAGAAACGCAATAATATTATGTAATCTTTGATTAATTCAGAGACATGAATTTTTCAGAAATCATCCCTTATATAACTACGGAGACAACAGAGAATGATGCAGAAGATATTGATTCTACAACTCGTTTGCGTTTCCTACTCATAATCGGTAAACATATAATGATTGACAGAAGAGCGACCCAACAATTACTGGTTGTATGGAGAGATAGAGCAAACATAACGAAGGGAAAGAAATATTTCTAGTGAATACAGTATCTTTAATTTTCATGAACAACCAAAATATGCTATATGCGTTATTACTAGACGTGTGTTATACCATGAAGAAAACCCGAAGTTCTGTAAATAAACATGAGTTTAAAAAAAAAAAACATGGGTTAATTTGGTGATCATAGAAAGACGGAAACACTTCTAAAGAAACCTCGAAATTTCCATACCTTATTGGAATTATCGGGTTACAGTTATCAGCATTTAGCGTTTTAGACCAATGAGCAATATGTATCTTTATATAAAGTTAGTATTCATGTTCTTCATATCCTTTCAGAAATCAATTAGTCCATAAGTGATAAGTGATAAGAGGATACAGAAGTTAAGTATCCGCTATAATAAACTGTTTAAATTTACGTTTATGTAATAGTAGCAATATTAATTGTAATGATTATTATCAAAAAGAAAAGACTACAAGCGAAACTCAAGCGTTTTGTCTACATGGTCGATCGCCGTCATTGTTTGTTGGTATTTCTACACAATTTCTATATCTATGTTTAATTGTCTCTAACTATGAGTATCCTTCAAAGGATCTAGCATTTTATAGTGAGGATATATATATATATATATATATATATATATATATATATATATATATATATATATATATGAGAAATTCTATTTGTGTTTTACGGGAAGTATTCATTATAGGATTACTAACATCAGCCGGAAAGTATATACACAAGTTTGTTTTTGTTGGAAATAAAACAATTGTCCATTTGTGTTTAAAATACAATTCGACACGTTTGTCTACACATTGTTGTTTTCACATTTGTATGTTGGACTTTAAATGTTTGTATGTTTGGAACTATCTTTAGTTACAAATGAAAGTTAAAACAAGTTGTCCAGTCTACAAAGAAGGCACGCTATTCTGGTAAATACATCAATACAACATTTGCCATTCCACACCACGTAAAGTTGGTTTAAACTTAGTAGAATGCTGAACAGCATGATACAAGTATAGAAAGACCTTTTCATTCTGATACTGCAGAGTCTAATCCAGAGACACACTTAGACAACGGACGGGCTATGACTTGATTGTTTTGATGACGATAGTGATTTGTCAATCAGGTATATTGGGAGACTGAGGTAAAACGCAGATAAAGATAATACTACTGTTAAATAATTAAAGGACGAACCAAAATCTACCGGGAAGATGATTTTACTGAACTTCCTATTATGAACAAGTTTTCAACAAATTCTTATATTATTGTTGTTTGCCCCTACATGAGGACCAAGACATTAATAATACTATACCATGCAGCTATAAGAAGGAACCTTTGTAATTCATTTGAAACATTTTTTGCTTGTAAAGTTAATCAGTGCACACTGACCTCTGGAGTATAAAACTTTATTTAGAAAAGTTTATATAGTTACTGTACACATTTTCATATTTTATATACGAGTTTCACTGAAAATACATGTACTGTACGTAATGTCATATCAATGTCTTATATATATATATATATATATATATATATATATATATATATATATATATATATGTGTGTGTGTGTGTGTGTGTGTGTGTGGGTGTGTGTCTCCTTTATCTCTTAAAACGTCGTTTTCTGATTTCATCCAGATGTGCACTCTCTCAACTCTACAAACTACAATTAAATTTCCGACCGTATGTATAAAGAATGATTCACAATTGCATTACTGGTATTGTAATTGAAAACAAAGGATTTTATCCTTATTATGATGTCCTGTCCTATTTCGATGATCGAGTTAAATATATGTTGTATTACTCGATTATATATTGCACCATCTTTAAATTCTTAACGTTAATTTTATGTACGTACGTGTTAAAACCAAAGAAATTTAAAAAGGTGCAAACGAATACTTTGACTTTCTAGTATTAGTATACATTATACATGGACTGAAATGTAAAAGTTTGTACTAGTACATTTTCAGATCATTAAGCAACATAACTAGTTGTAAACACTTCGCGTGAAACATAGTATATACTGTTAGCTACATTTAATGAAGCTGACCTGAAAATATACTGTGCTACAGATAGGATAAAATTCTCAATGGTGTTTGAAATGAACTATGTCAGAAAACACTGATACGTGCACATAAGACTATATACCTATACACTTCATAGCATCCCAACTCTCTAAACAACAACGGAAAACTTAGCAACAGCCAGAAATGTGTTATGTCAAACATGTTCTATTATAATTTTGTTAAGCATCTCCATTGTGCTCCAGCTGAATATACCTGTAATATTTATTGACAAATAATACAAGCAGAAGGAATCATGTATCCCTCAACACACTAATCCATAAGTCATTGGTTACGTTCTTTATCATTTGCGAACCTCT
The DNA here is from genome assembly GCA_029339505.1 of Unio delphinus. NCBI lineage: Eukaryota > Metazoa > Mollusca > Bivalvia > Unionida > Unionidae > Unio > Unio delphinus. Next base: position 4,847,216 of record JAQISU010000122.1, on the reverse strand, counting down.
GCCTCTAATAAAGAAATAATGGAGGAATTTTCTTTTATTTCAATGTATAAAAAAAGAAGAAACAATCTCACGAATTTATCCTCTTTTCTGCCTCTTGTCTCAATTTCCGCGTATAACTCGTGCTGACAACTTTCAGTGATCGTGTATTTACTTAATCGAAAAACTACCGCTTGGGAATGTTTATTTCACGAAAAGTATGCCGATTGAATGTCGTCAATGAGGAGCATTCGTGATGTAAATAAAAGTATTGCATATGAATATACAAATTGGTGATACATTTAACAAAAGTCAGTCCCAGCCTTACAGGGAGGCAGAGTTTACGGCGCGCCCTCAGCTAAAAAAGAGAAAAGTACACGCAAAAACGTACTGTCTTTGGTCACTTGAAATTTGATTATCGTTTTGTTCTTGAGCAACTTCATTGGGAATTATGCACGCATTGAGTAAATATACACAGATTTTTGTTTTGGTGCTTTTCAGGAACGTCTGGGCCCTTTTTTATTTTAACCCCCACCCCCGTAGAACCCCTCCTGCAAAATATTAGACCTGATCCGACCTTGTTTATACGGCTCAGCAGATAATTACAAAAGGCAAGTTCTACCGCCTGACGATTTAGTCCTTGGCTCGCCGCCAAATTCTACATTAATTATATCAATATTGTTTCTAATATAATGAAATGAATTGAGTTATATACAAGTTTTAAGTCCATAATATACAGGAGAATCCCCGGGCCATCATCAGTTTATTGCTTATACGTATAATACGATGTATATGATTATATTTTAGCTAAAAGCTGGGCTGCGCGAAAGAAATTTGTAGCGCAAAAATCAGTGAAGAATACATTCTACTACTAGTACTACTACAACTACTAACTGTTATTCTTATTATTATTATTATTATTATTATTATTATTATTATTATTGACGGTATAAATGTTGCATAGAGATAAAGTATGATACGTGTATAATAATTCAATTAATAAAATTGTTAAAATGTTGATTTTATTGGAATTGAGGGAGAAAAAGAAACAATTTTAAATTAAATTCGGTGTTGAATGAGAAAAGTCTGAGGGTCAACATTCTGAATGCGCTGGTGGAATTTTCCTAACCAACACGAATGCATAATGAAGGGTTAGTTTTCTTACATAAATGAAACAAATAACATCAAATTAAATGATAAATATGATGGTTAGTGTACATTACTGAAGCAACTTCATAACAACAGAGAATTCCAAACACTTAAAAAAGTATAAGTGTTATGCAATGTTACTTTCAATGTAAATTTTGCTCCTGATCCTATGTGCTTGGAGCGACCTCTTCGAATGAGAGAGAGAGAGAGAGAGAGAGAGAGAGAGAGAGAGAGAGAGATCTTCAATTGTGACCTAAGTTTGATGGATTTCTTTAATCAATAATAGGGTGACGAGTTTATTTTTAAACAAACTAACAATGAGGAAAACTGCATTTTCGAAAACGGAATATAGAACGTGTACCACTATCTTGATCAATCAAGACAACACATTATAGTTTAGAGTCACTAATTGCAACCGTGCATGGTTTTGAGTGTAAATGTCTTGAGATTATCGTTTGTCTGATTATTAGGAATGGATGTTCAAGTGGTGTTTTAAATCGCTGCATGTTGTTGTTGTGTACGATACTCTCAGTAGAAACTCGCGTGATTAATGATTAAGACGTAATAAATCGATATGTATTGGATACGCAATCTCACATACATAGGAATGTGAAACATATCTAGCTCCAGTGAGTATTTGTGTTATTCAATGGGATAATATCATCCTTTATTTCCCACGACAGTTCAAAAAAAGCAGCGAATCATGATGTAATACGTATAACGGTATTGCTGAGTCACTGAATCACCAATCTTCATGTTTTAGCAACAAAATTTTAATATTCCATAACTACATGGCCGTGTGACGGATTGACTGACAGAAACATTGTTTGAGATAAAGACAACTGACTACACCATAATAAAAAGTGTTTGCAACCTTGTAAATCTGGAATAAGTTTACGTTCCTATTCTGGTTTGATTGTCTCTTTTGTTTCAGTCATTCTAAAAGTATGTCCTTTGGGGACCAGAGGGAATTAATCAGTGAAGTGGTCCCAGTCTCTAGGAGACGAAAGAAAAGCTAGTAGGAAGTTTTAGGGACCAGAGGTAATTATCCCAGCAGTTGACAAAAGAGAGAAGGAATAACAGAGGGAGAAGTTTAAGGGAGAACGGAGGGAGACAATGAAAATATAAGAAACATAAGATGAGGAGGACTCAGGACAGAAGGGAAAATTTCACACACTAATTCAAAGGATGAACTAGGCCGTCACTTGGTCGAGTGATAGGATTTTACTGGATTTTATTTTAGAGATTACTGTTTGAATTATAATAAATTGTTGTTATTTAAATTTCACAATTTGTGTATTCATTAATTTAACTGTCGGCACCGCTGACTGGGGCTCAGAGCTTTGCATCTCACGATCACTACTTCAATTTCTGACAAAAACGAGCCAGAGCCAGGGTGGATCTTCTGTATTAATTTAAATAAATTGTATATATATATATATATATATATATATATATATATATATATATATATATATAGATATGTATGTATGTATGTGTGTGTGTGTGTGTGCATACTGTTATACAGTTACGTGCTTAGGCTGTTACAAACGGTAACAAATAAAGAATGAAAACAAGCTTTGTACAATTTAACAAATAAATTATTTCCCTGGAAACAGGTTGTAAAAATGGAGAATTTTTTTTACAGTTTTAAGAATCAAATACAAAAATAATCCAAGAATAATCCTGTATTAAATTACCAAAGTACAAATAATGAAATGTTCTAATATATTCAAGTTCGAGTCCTGTTGCAAAATTCAAAATGGGAGACGATTGACTTATGCTGAAATCTGTTTTGTGTTTATCTATAGTTCCTTGTAGAATCAGAAGATGTAACACGGGAGTGTTGGAAATCCAAATAAGATTTTGATAAACTTTCTTTGTCCAAAATTTATGTATGAGCACAGCAAATGTTTCCAGAAATATGAATGATTTGTTTTGTAAAATCCAAGTGAACTGAAGAAAAGTTAACACGGATTCAAAACAGGTTACAGGAAAAGAAAATGACTTAACTTCAGCTGTAAAAGCCCACAATTAACTACATATTTCACTAACTCGACGATTATATCGTATTTTAATACCAAGTTTCGAAACAATCCCCACATTACGAAATCTCAGAGGGGTGGAAAGGAGTCACGTGATCATTTATATCATGTACTTCTAATATGACCTTGACAAGAACTATTATTTTTACTTAAAGAATAAAAGCTGTTTATTTCTTTACAAGTCCCATCATAACCTTGACAACAATCAATCATTTTAATAAAATAATAAAACCTCTTAACGTTGATGCTACTAACCTTGAATCAATGTCATGATGTAGGTCAACATTACTTGTTTACCAAAGAAAAAACCGGTCGACCGATTTTCTAGCAAAACGTCATTTCTTGTAAATCTATTTACATTACAACAGCATGTGATGAAAAATAAAATTTATTTAAAACTGACAAACAATTAAATATATATTAAATCAGATACATGTTACAATAACTATAATCCATATCTTAGCTCCCAGTGAATATGTTCGGATTAATGAGCTTTTGTTTAGTCTTTGGTATGACACGGCCAGGGACCGAACCTACATCCCGCTTCAGCAGCGGACGCTCTTACCTCTAGGCCACCGGAGCGGTGCCTCTCTTGGTGGTATCCATTACTGGTATGCAAAAAATAAATACTGTTCTAAATATAAAATGCACAACTTGCAACTATAAGTGGGTCAATGCTATGTTTATGTGGAATGGGGAGGAGAGGGGGGAGACATAGAAGGATAGCAAAACTGAAATGTAATGTTGGGTTTCAGACATTTCGTTACTGTATACATTTATCTTATTTTCTCATCCAGCAAGATATCTACATTTACATACCTAAAGAGGTGACATTCTATTTGGCACTGTTTTGTGACTTTAACTGAAGAATATTTTAATCGAAAAGTTTATTTAAGCAAATGCTTATATGATTAAACTACTTGTAAATACTGTATCTGAAACCAAGCAACAATAATGTCCATAGGTAATATAATGTGCAAGAAGTAATACAGATTCAATCGTGTGGGTAATTAGTCCATGAAGCACACATGTACCCTAAAGTCATTTTGGAACCATAGCAACATAATATATATTTTACCAACATTTTGTATTAATCTAAAATACCTCTGCCAAGAAACAACAAATCGGACTTCAAGTGCAACATATTATCATTTTTATCGTTGGCTGTTGAGTCCACACAATTAAAATATAGTTTAAAGACCGATGTTCTATTAAATGAGATTTTGAAAGAGTGCACTACATATAAATAGATACATATTATTTTCAAATAATACTCTTTGCTATATGAAATATTAGTTTTGTAACCCACATCCCCAAATAAACAAACTTTGAATGTTGTGCACACCAAATTAGCTCCGATGTTATAGGATAAAAGCAGAAGGAAAAGACATTCGTAGTCGTAACCCGCAAGCAAATTACTTACTGGGTCGATACATTTATGCAATATCATCTTATCTTGCCTACCTATCATGTCGCCTGACATATATTAGCATGAACAATATATTATACCTGTGTACCAATATCTTTTCAACTACCATAATACAAGTTTGGCAAGTATTCAAAATGAAGCGAAGTACATTGAAGGATTACGAAATAATATTAGACTGATTTTCTATGGTTTGAATATTAGATTCAACTCTCTTGGTCTGAGAGTGGGTCCTAAAGGTTCAATTTGCTCTTGTTGTTTCAGAGTTTTGAGTTTGGATTGCGAGCTATGTCAATAGGCCAGTTTCACAATACCTGAACGAAAATTCACCGAGGAATGATAGCTCTTTTTTATTTATTTTTTTATAGCGATCGAGATCAGGAATGTCAACACTTCCGAAAGGCATATTGTGAAAGAGTTTCGTTATCATAAATCCACTAAAATGGCGGGCTGGGAAAGCAGTGTTCGAGTGAATGGGAATAAACAACACGTGCTGAATCATCGTTAAAAAATGTTTGAGAAAGTTTTTACTCAATTAATAAATCTACGTGCATGAAAAATACATGAATTATTGTCAGAATATTGTGATTGATTAAATAAAACTTAGAGAGCAATAACAATTTAACAAATACAGACCGAAGAACTGCACTCTTCTTGAGGTATTACATTACACACACATACATACATACATACATACATACATACATACATACATACATACATACATACATACATACATACATACATACACACACATAATATCATACCGAAATATATGAATACGAATAATTAAAGAAACAAAGCCGTTTCCTTTAATTGTGTGACACAATGCACATCAAATACTTTGATCATCAATATAACAATAGTTGTGGTATCCACATTTAGCAAGTGAATATGGGTATTACAATATATAAATGCAATACCTCTGCAGTGTGCAAAGATAAAAAGGGAGGGGTACTTGCAAGGAAAAGAAAAACAGGCACCAATATTTTACAGTGTCAGAAAAAAAATTGTAATATTATAAAAAATGAGGGCTGTAAAATCTTTACTCAGCTGGATGGATATTATGTTAGTGATAATTCAGATCCTTTTGTAATTTGAACAGTAGTTTATCATGCAGTGAGCATACCTATGCGTTCGCACAACCGTGAATAAAGGGATTAATAGCACGCATTATGCGCATTCAAAGCAATAATTCATATGTGCTCTCCTATGCCGTATGAAAAATACACTAGTGCGTGCATATGACATTGTTTTATATGATAACGTTAACTTATAGAAGTGATTTGAAAGTCAATTATATTACCCTTAAAATAAAATAACGACTACAAATAAAAACAAAATTAGCTGGAGGCATTACGAAACTCTCCGAAATTGAGCATGGTAGTTTCTTTACGACAAATAGTTTAGTTTACTGCTTGGTGTGCACCTTCTCTAAAAGGGAGAAGTTATACAATCAGAGAATCAGACTATAAGACGAACCGGAAATGACGCACATATCGGAATGGTGCTAACTACTCTCGTAAATATGATACTTGATTTAGAGTTCGGCTGGCACACTCTTCTGCTCAGTCAACTCAAGAGCCGATCGGAATATTGCTCGACCATTGTTAGGTCGTGACGTAAACGAAAATCATAATTAGTCGCCATTGAGAACTATATTTTGAACATCTTTAATTTATAAGGTACAACTTAATGGCGGAAGGAGACAGTCATAATCGGAATAGAATCGGACTTGCTACGTAATAAATGTGGGGCACTCTAGGTTCCAAGGCTTGTTATCGCCTGGTTGGATGTGGGAAATAAGCACCCACTTCCTTTGGAAAAGCCCCAATGACTTGCATCTGATATAACCCCTGACAACCAAACCCAGCTCCAAGCTGAGTGGTGAAGGGATGCAGGAGAGTTTCTCGCGCCTCAAAACCAGACGCTTCGACCAGATGGGCTTGTTAACCTTGGGTTGTCGCCCATCTAGAAGAATGTAAACTGACTTCAAACCTTCGCTTCCTTGCAACTATACCCTTTGTTGGTCAAGGCTAAGGAAGTAAATCCTTACAGAAAATCCGGAATCGGTTTCCATAACGCGACATGGCATTGTTTTCAGTATCATCTCGGCAATCCTTTGACGTCGCTGGTGCCATGACGCATCGGCTTGTCCTTTCCCTTGGATCCATCAGCTGCGTGGATAGGGGGAATCAGCTGCGTGAGCAACAACTGAATATCCATTTCATTCTGCCAAGGCGTGCGCCTTAGAGAGGACACTCCAGTTTCGTTTCAGAGCGTCGACACAACACGGGAATCAGCAGTTTACCGGTTATGTCATCGCTCTGCTGGTTTCGCCAGACGTCAGTGGTTGCCTCTGACTGGGAGAGAACAGCATGTCTTACTGGACAGCTTTCGTCCTCCTCAAGATGAACAGTACCCGAAAAAAAAGGCGCCTTCCCGTCACAGTTCGTGTGCCTTTCTGGATGCGTAGGGTTTATGGTACATGGATACCTGACAAGCGAACTGGAACTACTGCACCAAGAAATAATAAAACGAAAACATAACACTGAAATCTCCAATCATCAAGCTAGGTACCTGGAATATCCGGACCATGCTGACTGGACTCTCAGATGATCTCCAGACAATCAGCGATGTTCCAAAGACTTTAGTCATCATTGACGAACTTGCAAGGCTCCAGGTTGACATTGTCGCACTACAGCAGACACGACTACCAGATTACGGGTCCCTCTGAGAAGAGAACTATATGCTCTTCTGGCAAGGAAAGAGCGTTGACGACGCCAGAGAGTTTGGTGTTGGATTCACCGTCAGGAAGTCTCTGCTGCGGATGATATAACCCTTCCAACGAGGAAAGAGAAGACTGTTATCCCTCTGCCACCACACCTTTCTACCTAAGCGCCACCGCAGATACCAAGGACGAGTTCTAAGACGAATTAAACTCGCTCATCGACAAAATTCTCATTGAAGAAAACTTGATACTACTGGGCGACTTCAACGTTAGGGTGAATGCGGACCATAACATTTGGTCCTTCCTGTTTTGGCCACTTTGGCATTGGTAAGATGAATGAGAACGGTTAGCGACTCTTTGAGATGTGCTTGTACCACGACCTCATCATCACCAATTCATTCTTTCAAACAGAGTGTCTTGGAGGCATCTCAGGTCCAAACCATGGCAACTACTGAACTTGATCATTACGAGACGGTGTGTCAGGAAGGGTGTGCTTGTTACGCGTACCCTCCACAGCGCTGGCTGAGACACTGACCACTCGCTGATGTGCTGTAAAATGAAGCTTCAGCCAAAGAAGTTACACCGATCTAGGCATGAGGGTAAATCACGCATTGACGTGAGCAAGATATTATATCCCAAAAACTGCCGAGAAATTAATGAAAGAAATGTCCTCTCCAAGACGTTTGATTCAGTACCTCCGAACGGCAGTGCCAAGGAGATGGAATCACATTAGGGACTGTGTACAGCGCAGCCATTTGAGTCTTTGGTAAGAAGCAGTCAAATAACAACGACTGGTTTGAGACCAACTCAGCCATACTCACACCAGTCATAGATGAGCTTCGCAGTGCTCACCTGGAATATAAACGATCCCACTGCCAGATGACTCTATAGGGATACATGTCTACAAGAAGTATGGTGAAGAGATTAGCAGGGCAGTGCGTCAGTGAATTACTGGATTCAGTTCTGTCAGAGCAAACAGTCAGCAACATATATCGGAAACATCAAAGGCATGTACGATGTAATAAACACAGCAACGGGTCCCACGAAGAAAGCGACAGCACCAGTGAAGACTGCCGCAGAAGATACCATCAACGACAAGAGCAAGCAGATGTGTTGGGTGGAGTACTATTGTAACGTTGTCGAGCCGACCCTTTAAGACTAGGCGGGGTTTTGAAGAAATAACAAACACGTTCGGTTAAATAAAACTTATATTAAAAAAATCAACATGATATATATGATGATGAGCCCACAATACACAAATGAATCCACTACCCTACTAAATGTCTGTGGTCATCCACTACTGTACTATCTATCTGTAGTCATCCACTACTGCACTATATATCTGTAGTCATCCACTACTGTACTATATATCTGTAGTCATCCACTACTGTACTATATATCTGTGGTCATTCACTACTGTACTATATATCTGTATCCAATATACAAAACGTAGCATTACATTGACTATAGAATATTCGTATCTAACACAAAATAGTCAATAAATCAAATCATAGGGTTCAATTGACTATAAACACGCTATTCGTGTCACACACAAAATAGTCAATAAAACAAAACATAGCATTCAATTGACTAAACACGCCATTCGTGTCTCACACAAAATGGTCAATAAATCAAAACATAGGGTTCAATTGACTATAAACACGCTATTCGTGTCTTACATAAAATAGTCAATAAAACAAAACTACGGACGTTAACACTGCACTTCCTTTCGGTGCGACAGTAGTTCATGTTTGCCCGTCCCCACTCCACCGGTTAACATTGGACTGGAATACTCATCTATTCACTCGCTGACCGGCGAGCTGAATATAAAAATGGACAGTTTTCCAAATAATAAAACGAATTAACGCAATGCATAATAAAACGAACGTGCTATTACGAAACTGAACATTTAACTGAAACATTAACCAAAAAGAACGCATTTGACTCACCCAACTTTTTGGCTCTAATTCCCGACAAATGAAACGTTTAGAGGTCTGCTCTAATGTCCACTGCGTCTTAAAATGACCCTGCACTATACCTATATAGTAGTATGCCGTACATGTAAAAAGTGATTCGCGCGAAACCTTCATTTTACGCGCGGCACGTGCGACTCGCTGTTCAGGACAACTCACTTAGAGGATTATGGTGTACCCTCTATGCCATATCGGGTATTTCGTAACACACCTCCCCCCTAAAAAAACGTATATTTACTTTAAAAAACCACGAAATTACACGATATGGGTAACCAGATAATCAATGTCTACTGAGATAATCCGCACCTACATTTTCCGTACCTTTGATTGCCTCGATTCGGAATCTGTAAGGTTGTAACAACAAGGCCCATCGCATCAACACTGAATTATTAATCTTTGCCTTATTGAGGTAAAGTAGAGGTTGATGATCTGTTTCCAGACTGAATTCTCGGCCCTGGAGTTAGGTTTGGAATTTATCTATTCCCCACACTACTGCTAAACACTCTTTCTCTATTACCGAGAAATTCTTTTCTCTTGGAAGTAATTTCCTGCTGGCGTAGGCGACTGGGAGCTTGATTCCATCTTGTTCCTGTAATAAAACCGCCCCTAGTCCCAACTCTGAAGCATCGGTTCTCAAAATGAATGTTTTGTTCAGTTCGGGCAACTTAAGTACGGGGGCTTCTGTTAGTAGTTTTTTTAAAGTGTTAAAAGCCCTGTCTTGATTATCTCCCCACTGAACTTTGTTTGGCTGCCCTTTTTTGGTTAGGTCCGTTAAAGGACTGGCTATGGCTGCAAAGTTAGGGATGAATTTTCGATAATACCCTGCCAGCCCGATAAATGACCTAACTTGCTTCTTTGACGTGGGTGGCAATGAATCCCTGATTGCTGCGATTTCCTTGGGGTCGGGTCTCAACTCGTTTACCCTCCCAACTACGTGTGCCAAACACTCTAAGCTCCTATACCCCACGTTGCATTTAGTAGGTTTTACAGTCAACTTAGCTTTACGTAATCGATCTAGAACTTTAGCAATATCACGTAGATGCTCCTCCCACGTATCACTAAATATAAACATGTCGTCAATGTAGGTTTCCACATGCTGCAGTCCCTGCATCACTTTCCGCATTAGTCTTACAGCGCAAGCCCCGGCGTTTACCAATCCGAACGGTAAAACACGAAATTGGTACAATCCACTTCCGGTGGCGAACGCAGTCATTTCTTTTGTTTCCTCTGACAAGGGTATCTGCCAATATCCCATTGTCAGATCCAGTCTTGTGACATATTTGTGCCCGCCATACGGACGAAAATACTTTCAATGTCCGGTATGGGTTCGGCATCAAATACCGTACGCGCGTTCAATTGGCGGAAGTCGATGCAGAATCTGTTTCTGCCGTCACTCTTTTTCACTAGAACGACAGGTGATGCATACGGTGAGCACGACTTCTCTATCACTCCTAATTTAAGCATTTCTCCAACTTCCTTTTCGATGATATCTTTAAATGCATGAGGCATTGGGTACCCCTTGACTCGAAATGGTTCATGCGATGTAAGTTTAATCCTATGCTCTAGCACATCTGTCTTACCAGGTTTGTTCGAGAACACGTCGGGATAGTCATTGACGACATCCTGAGCCTGCTTTCTCTGTTTCTCAGTCAGATCGGGACTCATATTCAATACAGTCTTTTCCATGTCGCACTCCAGTAACCCACTCAAATTAAGACCTGGAACTGACTCTTGTTCCTCATCCTCCTCAATGATGGCTACCCCCACCTTTACATTTCATGACTTCCCCTGACGTGGCTTTATTTCTGATTATTGAAAACGACTCGTCTTCATTTTGCTCTTCAATTAGTGTCCTTTTATCTATCATCGGTATGGCATCTGGTACTTTTAGTTTTGGCAAAGGCTTCTTACTCTTAGATATATGTGACCGTTTCAGCAGCCATGGAAGTTGGAACATCGGCCACTGCTTTACCTGGCACAACGAAATTCGCTACCCCTTCTATATTACCTACAATCAGATCGTACAGCGGTCGCTTTACACAACATGCTGTCACTGTGCCTGTCAAATAAGGTGTTTCGATATGTACGCATGCAGTCGGCACTTGTACTGCGGTATTATCCATCAATCTGACAGACACTGTTTCCCCAAGGTATTGATCCGGCCTTACCAGACTTTGCTTAACAACTACTGTATTACATCCCGTATCTCTAAGTACTGAGGCCCTAACCCCATTCACTAATCCCTCACACTGTATTGATACGTTTGATGCATTTTGATTGGAGCCACTCTTATTGCTCTCTACACAAGCTGAAGAGCCTACCATATACGACACCCCTACCGCCTTTGGTAAATCCTTTTTACGCTTCGGACATGCACTAGACATATGACCCCATTCTCCGCAACTGAAACATTGTTTTCTCTGTCTATCTTGACTTCTAGGTCCCATCTGATCTAACCTAACTAACTCACCCTTTTGGTTTTGTGGTAAACCCCTCCCAAAATTAGTTTTATCTGAATTGACCTGCTTACTTTCCTTAGGACCCCTCGTGTCCCGGACTATCACGTTCATAACCCCTCCGTGCGCATCAGCGAATATATCTGCTTGTTTAGCCATCTCGCTTGACTTATTAATGGTTTTCTCTTTTAAGTATTGGAATAGTTCCTTACTACATACTGCAAGCAATTGATCTCTGACAAGAAAATCACATACTGCTTCGTAAGTTTTTGCGATTCCCCCGCAAGCTAACCAACGGAATAGGTAATTAGATATCCGGTATACAAATTGATCAAAGTTTTCTCCTTTTTCTGGCTTACTAGATCGGAATTTTTCCCTGAAACCCTTTTCCGTAAGTTCAAACCTTTTCAGTAATGCATCCTTTAACAAATCATAATTAGATGCCTCTGCACTTGGTATCCTTGAGTACACTTCCAAACCCCTACCTTTCAATAAAGTGCTAAGGTGTAATGCCCAATCTTCTTTTCGGAGATTTTGCGCAGTAGCATATCTTTCAAATCTCAACAGGTAACTATCTAAGTCATCTTTATATTCTTCAAATGCTGGAAGTTGTGATTTTTTTGAATTTACTCGATTGAAATACCCTATCGTTCTCTAGTCTAGACCTTTCTAACTCTAGCTTTTCCCTTTCGATACGCGCGTTTAGTTCTAGTTTTTCGCGTTCTGCCTCCTGTTCACGTTGAAACCTTTCCTTTTCGATGCGTGCGTTTAATTCTAGTTTTTCGTGTTCTTCCTCCTGTTCACGTTGAAACCTTTCCTTTTCGATGCGTGCGTTTAATTCTAGTTTTTCGCGTTCTGCCTCCCGTTCTTCGGCGCGTCGCTCTCGTTCTCTATTTTGTTCGTCCTTGATAAACTGCCGTAAAGTTTCCCCCTCATACCCAAATTGCTTACCAAACTATAACAATTCACTAGTGGACGACATGATATTAGATAAACGTTCGCTTCAGATGAGCGTCACTAAATTAACTTGTTTATCCAAGGGAAAATCAAATTCAGTTTCGTTTACAATGAAATGTAAAATAGTATTTCTCAAAATACTCCTGTCTCAAAGGCTTTCCCCGACACTTGTTGGATATGAAAACTCAAACTAACAATCCAAAAGTTTTCTCTGATAGAAAGTACAATCCCACCGCTGCCACCAAAATTGTAACGTTGTCGAGCCGACCCTTTGAGACTAGGCGGGGTTTTGAAGAAATAACAAACACGTTCGGTTAAATAAAACTTATATTAAAAAAATCAACATGATATATATGATGATGAGCCCACAATACACAAATGAATCCACTACCCTACTAAATGTCTGTGGTCATCCACTACTGTACTATCTATCTGTAGTCATCCACTACTGCACTATATATCTGTAGTCATCCACTACTGTACTATATATCTGTAGTCATCCACTACTGTACTATATATCTGTGGTCATCCACTACTGTACTATATATCTGTATCCAATATACAAAACGTAGCATTACATTGACTATAGAATATTCGTATCTCACACAAAATAGTCAATAAATCAAATCATAGGGTTCAATTGACTATAAACACGCTATTCGTGTCACACACAAAATAGTCAATAAAACAAAACATAGCATTCAATTGACTAAACACGCCATTCGTGTCTCACACAAAATGGTCAATAAATCAAAACATAGGGTTCAATTGACTATAAACACGCTATTCGTGTCTTACATAAAATAGTCAATAAAACAAAACTACGGAAGTTAACACTGCACTTCCTTTCGGTGCGACAGTAGTTCATGTTTGCCCGTCCCCACTCCACCGGTTAACATTGGACTGGAATACTCATCTATTCACTCGTTGACCGGCGAGCTGAATATAAAAATGGACAGTTTTCCAAATAATAAAACGAATTAACGCAATGCATAATAAAACGAACGTGCTATTACGAAACTGAACATTTAACTGAAACATTAACCAAAAAGAACGCATTTGACTCACCCAACTTTTTGGCTCTAATTCCCGACAAATGAAACGTTTAGAGGTCTGCTCTAATGTCCACTGCGTCTTAAAATGACCCTGCACTATACCTATATAGTAGTATGCCGTACATGTAAAAAGTGATTCGCGCGAAACCTTCATTTTACGCGCGGCACGTGCGACTCGCTGTTCAGGACAACTCACTTAGAGGAGTATGGTGTACCCTCTATGCCATATCGGGTATTTCGTAACAACTATTCTGACCTTTATTCCAGAGAAAACCAAATGACCAACAATGCCCTCAACAATATCGAAAACCTACCGCGCATGGAGGAAATAGACAAGAAACCTCCTGTGGCAGAACTAAAGAAGGCCTTAGAGAAACTGTCCTTAGTTAAAGCAGCAGAGAATGATGACATCCCATCAGAAATCATCAACTACGGCTTCAGCGTGCTGATCACACATCTACACGACCTCCTCTTCCAGTAATGGGATGAGTGTGCAGTGCCTCAGGACTTGTGTAACGCCAAAATCGTAACCCTGTACAAGAACAATGGCGACAGAAGTGACTGCAACACCTACTGGGGTATTTCTCACCCAAGCGACAGAGAAATCTAGCTGTTTTGCTAACCTAATTTTTCTGATCTCAGTCTAGTCATGTCAGACCAATCGTCTCAGTCATGGTGTCCACGCGCTTAGAACTACTTTTAACAAAAGTAACCCTTCTTGTCTTCTGCTGTGCCATAACAGCAGCAACAACAAATAATATATAACCAAAACATAGTTACTTAAGGTCAATCTGTCTTAAAAACACACCAAAACAAAAACATTTTGATAGATACAAATACACAAATGCATACTATTTCGAGGTTTTGATATTATGTTAGTTCGTTCTAACTAGCATGGTAAAGTTTATCCTATATGCAGGACTAGCTCAGTACATTTTCAGATCATTAAGCAACATAATTAGTTGTAAACATTTCGCGTGAAACATAGTATATACTGTTAGCTACATTTAATGAAGCTGACCTGAAAATATACTGTGCTACAGATAGGATAAAATTCTCAATGGTGTTTGAAATGAACTATGTCAGAAAACACTGATACATGCACATAAGACTATATACCTATTACACTTCATACCATCCCAACTCTCTAAACAACAACGGAAAACTTAGCAACAGCCAGAAATGTGTTATGTCAGACATGTTCTATTATAATTTTGTTAAGCATCTCCATTGTGCTCCAGCTGAATATACCTGTAATATTTATTGACAAATAATACAAGCAGAAGGAATCGTTTATCCCTCAACACACTAATCCATAAGCAAATTTCACTGCATCACTTGCCATATTTCCAAGACAGAAATTTAAATTTTCAAAGAATCCCTGAACCTGAAAGTTTAGCACATGGTTATCCTCTAGGGTCCGCATATTTGGAGGGTGACGATGGTCTTTTATACGGCAGAGTGGGGTACTCAAAATTGGAAATGATGAAAGGACGTAGTTTATTTCTAATAAATTATAACTATTTATTGTTAATTTCATATAACATCCATATATTAAATGTGATAATATCTCATTACTATGCGACGCTTTATGTTGTTAGTTTTCTTTGCTCATGCGTATGAACTGTGTACTTCGGACGCAACGGTCATACCACAGCCCTCATTAGCATATTTGTATTCATGTGACACAGGTAAACATTGCGACGTGGACACTAGTAAAGAGTTCTTTTTACTTTAAAGGATAATATTGGGTGAGAAAAATAATCTACGTTGGGGTTTGGACCGAGACAATAAAATCCCAGCCGCGGGGTTACATTATATGTCTCCCCACGAGGCTTAAATAATCCCTAGGCAGGGATTTCATTGTCCCGGTCCAAACCCCAACATAGATTCTATATATCCGTTTTCTGCATCGTGGGTAAAGTCTTTGCACGCGTCATCCTGAACAGACTGCAGACGCTTGCTGACAGGGTGGATGCAGAGTCGCAGGGTGGATGCAGAGTCGCAGTGTGGATTCCATGCAGAGTGGTCCACAATCGACATGATCTTCTCAGGCAAATGCATGAGAAATGCCGAGAACATAAAAAAACTTCCTCCTGGCCTATATAGATCTCACCAAGACGTTCGATCTGATCAGCAGAGACGAACTTTTTCACAATCCGGCGAGGAGTGGATGCACTCCATAGCTGCTAAACATGATCCAGTCCTTCCATGATGACATGAAAGGCACAGTGCAGTACGATGACTCAACGTTCGACCCCTTCAAAATCCGTAGTGGGGTGAAACAGGGCTGCGTCCTAGGCCCTACACTCTTCGGCATCTTCTTCATTGACCTGCTCAAGCATGCCTTTGGGACGTCCACATAAGGTATCTACCTGCACATGCATTCAGATGGATCACTGTTCATTCTAGCACGACAAAAGGCAACGCGTATGAAGCAGCCATCTGGGACATGATCTTCGCAGACGATGCAGCCCAGCCACTTATACAGAAGCTGCGATACACCACCTGATAGACTAGTTTACTAAAATTTGGATTTAGGCTGACCATCTGCCTAAAAGAAATAAACGTATTGACTGAGAGCGAGACGCCCCCCCCCCCCCCCGCAATGAACTTTAGGAAGTCAGTCAGTTTACGCACCTTGGCTCTACCATCACCAACAACCTATCTCTCGATAAGCAGATTGGAAAGGCGCAATCAACTCTCCCCAGGTTGTTTTAGTGAGTGTGGAACAACAGCATGCTAAACCTGAACACTAAGATATTCGTGTACCATGCCTGCATGCTAAGCTCTCTCCTGTTTGCCAGTGAACCCTGTACTTTGTATGCCTCACAAGAGAAAAGACACCACTTTTCACGTGTTATATCTCCGACACATACTCGGGATCAATTATAGTGATCTAGTAACAAATGAGGTGCTTAAATGTAGCAATATTATCAGCATGGTCACACTCCTCCACCAACGATACATCAGATAGCTGGGCCATGTACGGCAGATAGATGATGCACGAATCCCCAAAGACGTATTCGGAACTTGCCTCTGGTTAAAGGTCGATAGGACAGTAACATTTTCGCTTCAAGGATGTCTGCTCCAGACAGACACAGCTGGCGACACACTCTGATCACTGGTTTGAAAGTCAGCGAGGAGACCGAATGCTTGCTAGCTGATGAAAAGCGACCTTGGAGCAAGAAGCAGCTCCAACATACACCAGACTCAACTTTCAAGTGCAGCAAGGACTGCCACTCATGTGTTGTGCTACATAGCGACTACAGACAATGCACAACCACCAACTGGTACATCTCTCATTGGCGCACTTAAATCATCTCAAGAGACTAACAGATGCCAACAACAGAGAAAAGTGATCAATCACATAAAACTGACGTGTATTCCTCCAATTACTTCTGAGGTTATTTCATGACCTGACGGATATGGTCTATCACTGTTCCAATTGCTCAAGTGCCAGAAAGTGGAATAAGAAGGTTTTGCACTTTCTCAGCTTTAATTGCATGGGGTGTAATAACATAATCACCTTTGAGCTCCCATCAAATGCAACATTTAGGAGGGTGACGAAGTGTAGTGGAGCAAGACACAGATAAGAGAGCCGATGAAACTATGAACATACTTGAAACAAGGCAGTCAAGAATGGGGGTAATGGTGTATGTCCTGCAAAACAAGTATAGATACATAGTGGAAAACATGTTTGGTAACTGGCAAAGATTCCAGTATCTTCACATCAGTAGTGTAGCAAATGCATACATCAATTGAGAGTATTTATTTTACTACAACTTGTATGTTTAAACTGCTTTTTTTGTTGTAACTATTCTGTCTTCACCGTGAAAGAGTATCCTTTCAAAAGGAGCAGAATTTGTCACCTTATAAACTGAAAATCGATATAATTAACTATACAATGCTATAGGTTTAGCAATTTGAGCAACCACACTTATCAAAAGACGTATTCTGAGGCTGTGAAAGTAAAATCTGTTTGAAAAGACCACTGCCTCTGCAAGCAAATGTGATTGCTTAAGACAGGTGATCTCTCATACCAAGTCTGTGCAAAATCAAACTGGGCTGAAGAAAAAAAAAATACTCATAATTACTGTACACATATTTATTTACTCATCATGTTTGTGAAAATATTACTTGCACTTTCAGAAAACTGAATACAGCAAACAAACAATACAGTTATTATAACCATTATCACTTTTATATTTAATTAAAAAGTATTCTGTTGAAAATTAAGCATAATAATTGCAAAGGTAACTAAAACTTATCCTTTCATTTAATTATAAAGTCTGCTAGTTAATTAATATACTTATTTATTGTCAAAGTAAATCCTAAGTCACCGATGATATAAGTATTAAATAGATCAAGATAACATAACCATAAGGATGTTAACAAACATAGTAAAGTGAACAGATAACAAAATCTCCATTGCATGATCAGACTCATGAGCTGGTTTTAAGAACAGTAGCATTATTTTTAATTAATCACGATTCAGTGAAACACATGAAAATTCATCAAACTGATCTAAAGAAACATAGCAAATAAAGAAACTTTAACCTAAAACATAATACAAATTTTCTAGTTGTGACTGTAAATGGCCTCAACAGCTTTCTAACAATTTTGTACATAAATCAAATTAACTAAACATGTACAGGATACAAATAAGACATGCTAATCAACACATTAACACTTAACTGATACCATGCACATAACTCTGAGCATATCAAAATTTATATTTGAACAGAAACACAGATTTGCAAAATCAACGACAAAACATTAAAGCAAAATCATGAATTTTGCAAACATATAATGACATTCAGAAATTAATGAAAAAAGCTTTAAATATATTAGATATTTTTCTTTAAAACATACTCAAGAAGTGCCTCATCTAACTGGTGTGGGCTACAAATTCCATATTCTTTTTAAAACAATATTTTAAACTACTTCCACTTCCCAGATTAATTGTGTTATTTGGTTTGCTTTGGAATTTTATGGCACAGCAACACAAGTGTTATTTAGCGCCAAAGCAATCTGAGTAAATGTTTGTTGGTGTGGGTAGATACGTCAAAGAATTGTTATGGGTGCTTCTTCATGTATGAGGATTCAAGGATTATGAAAGCTTTACTGTCACAAATTATAGAGTTGGCCACAAATTAAAATGCTTAATCAATCAGTACAATTCATTATTATTTGTACTGATATTATAGTTATATGCTACATATCTTAAAAGCAAATTAGACCTTTTTCAAGATGGCAAATACAGCAGCCATACTGTACAGAAGATCAGCCGAATTTTCATTAGTATCAGCCAGACATCATACGAGTCTCTTGATAAAACACCCTTGCTGATATGAATATCTGCACATAAAATCAGCAGCATTTTCATTAGAATCAGCCAGACATCATATGAGTCTCTTGATAAAACACCCATGCTGATATGAATATCCATTTCACAGGAGTAATGATACAGTTTTCAAGATAGTCACAGTGGTGGTCATGGTAGATGTGTAAGTGTCACAGTTTTAATATAGGACCATCTAGACCATGGGATGATAATGTGTAAAGATTCATGGCAATCATAGAAGCATTTCAAATGGTTGAAAAGAAAATGTATTGATAGCAGACAACATCCCAGCTAACACACAACGTTGCTATATGGTTGTGGTTTGATTACGTGGGAACATAACGTTTTGGCAACATTGCTAAAAAGTTACACATGAAAATGAAATTAAACAGTCATCTGATCTAAAAGATATAGTAAATTACAAATGGTTTGTAATTGCATTGATCCTAATACTATGGACACGAATTAACATAAATATTCCAAAGAAATTATATAACGTTTTTACAACGTTTTACCAATGTTGTGGTTAACTTTACATTATCAGAGAAAACACTCATAGTTTCGTAGTTCATCCATTTTTATTTTCAAAACCAATAACTAAAAGGAGGTTGCAATTTTTGTAGAAAAACATTTTACCCGTCAGCTTTTTTTAATTACAAACATGAGTTACTGCCATTGCCTTAACAATATTTTACGTATCTACGAACCAAAGGCTAGATCATCCTGTACCGACCGAATTACACAATTGAGGCCAGAGACGAATCTCCTGTTTCCCGCTATTTTTAACCACCAAAGTAAGAGCATTAAATATTTAAATAGTTAACGTATATTCGCATATTTAGTTGCAGAAAATAATGCGTTTTTTATTGGTCGATGTCTGCTGATGCAATCAAGTACCTGTAAAATCCTACGAGCCAGGCGCGAGGCACTACTGTGGCCTCAAAGGACCAATATCATTTTTAAACAAAGAAAATGGGATACATGTATATCAATCAGCATGTTCATCTTGCTTGGCATATTTCTATGACTTTTATCCGACTCATATTAAGTAAATTATATGGTTACATTTTTGGAATGAAAAATATCGAGGAAAGGATATGTTACCATGATAAAATGCCGTCCGTTAGGCTAGTATTATTTCAAGAGCGTAAGATTTATCATTCTTGACCTATATATATATATATATATATATATATATATATATATATATATATATATATATATATACCAAGTAATTTAAATTGATTTCAATCACAAGTGAAATTCAAATAAATGTATGTTTAGACATATGTATAAATATGCTAATTTATATAGATGTGAAAAAAGAATAAATTTTGTGATTATTAGACATGGGGGTGGGGTGGATAAGATGTAGTGGTTAGCTATTAAATCTCATGGATGTAGGTCAAAATATGTATAGACTGAGATGAACATTCACAGGTGTATTACTACATATACTACATTAAATATTTTCTGGCTATTTTAGTTACATCTTAGGGTGAATGTCATTTATGAAGTTAAATGATTCACGGTGGTTAATTTGTTATATAATTGCTGTTAGTACATTGTGTTGCATACCTCGTGTTAGCAAATTGTTTCAAGTTAGAGCAAACAAACTTGCATGCAAACTCATGACAAAAAACTATATTAAAGCATATTTTGTCACATTACATGTATTATTATTATTATTATTATTATTATTATTATTATTTGCAGATATACTACTTGAGCTCCTTAAGTGGGTATAATATGAGGGATAGTGTCCGCAGGATGATGAAAAGGCTACGAAAAAAAGACTCTGGTCAGAGTATCCGCAGGATGATGAAATGGCTACAAACAAAAAGATTCTGGTCAGAGTATAGTCTAAAGGGACTTAAAGGAAAAAAAGCAATTAAAGACCTTGTGATATGCTGAGTTTTGATCACTAAGAATGACATGATTTCACTTGTCTATTTTTTTTAAATTACTCTCCCGAGATTTTTCCTTGAATGGAAAAGGTACAACATGTTTCTTTACGCATACTGTAATTACATCTATATGAAAGAACCTAGGACCACATTTCAAAGTACATATTTTATAAATACTCCATTGATAATTGTTGGCATTTAGAAAACTGCAATGCATTCTTTGCTGTGAAACTTATTTTAAAATATTGTGTTTCTCTTGCAGAATGGCAAAGCGAAAGAAATTGAAATTGAAGAGGTCATATCGGACACCTTTAAATGTGCACCCAACCAATGTGGAGGAATAAAATACAAGGTTGGCCATTTGACTCTTATTTCTTCAATATTGGATTCAGTTTTTTAAAGCATTGTGGACGCATCTCTAAATTGCAAACAAAATCAGCTTATCATTCTTTCCAGGACTGTTAAAGCTTGAGTACAGCTAACTACAATTGCTGCAACGTTGTAGCGACGTGGAATTGTTAGCTGGGATACCACCCCAAAAGGTCTTCTAGTTCATGACCAGTTCAGCTAATGATTGCTAGCTGACAAACCGTGCAACACAGACAGAATTTAAAAGCATGCATTTGTTCTCTTAATTTACACTTTTTATCAATTTGTAATACTTGATTATAAGAGCTGCCACATCCCACAGCTAGAAAAATAATCTCCAATGCATTTATGTACATATTGAAAACATGTAGAAAGAGTGTCAATTCCTTATATACAATACATCAGTAAACATCAGTAAAATCTCAACAAGATCTTCTTACACAAGGCTAACTTTGTAATTATTCACGATGCCATCTCATTCACTGAACGTACGGTCTTGTTTTAGAGGGTCTTCTTGTAGAAAAATGAACTGTGGAAAGAAATGAAAGAACAATTAACAGTATAGATGATATAAATGTTTCTAAGTAAATGTCACAACAGTGTGTTCAGTATAACTGTCAAATCATTCAAACAGATTTACAACATACTGGTGTCAGATTCTTTATAGAATTTGAACCTCAACACACTGATATCTATCTGCAAGACAAACTAATATTTACTGCATTCTAAGGATTAGTAACTGTACTGGATATGCATTTCAGCAGGACCTGAAATAAGGATTTTCTGTAATTAACCTGCGCAATCATCAAATCAAGTTTTTACTGATTCTGCCCAAGTTTCACTGATCGGCGAGCTGGGAAAGAAGTGTTCGAGCGAATAAGAATAAATAACAATTGCTGAATCATCGTTCAAAATGTTTGGGAACGTATATACTCAATTAATAAATCTACGTGCATGAAAAATACATGAATTATTGTCAGAAATAATGTGATTGATTAAATAAAACTTAGAGAGCAATACAAATTAAACAAATACAAACATTGAAAACTGCACTCTTATTGACGTATTACATTACACACACACACACACACACACACACACACACACACACACACACACACACATACATACATACATACATACATACATACATACATACATACATACATACACATAATATTATACCGAAATATATGAATACGAATAATTAAAGAAACAAAGTCGTTTCCTTTAATTGTGTGATACAATGCACATCAAATACTTTGATCATCGATATAACAATAGTTGTGGTATCCACATTTAGCAAGTGAATATGGGTATTACAATATATAAATGCAATACTTCTGCAGTGTGCAAAGAGAAACAGGGAGGGGTAATTGCAGGAAAAATAAAAAACATGCACTAATATTTTACAGTGTCAGAAAAAAATTGTAATATCGTTTTAAAAAGGAGGGCTGTAAAATCTTTACTCAGCTGGATGGATATTATGTTTGTGTTTATTCAAATCCTTTTGTAATTTGAACAGTTTATCATACAGTAAGCATCTGTATGCGTTCGCACAACCGTGCAGAAAGGGATTCATAGCACGCGTTATTCGCATTTAAAGCAAGAATCCAAATATGCCGCATGAAAAGTATACTTGTGGGTTCATATGACTTTCTTTTATATGAAAATTTTAACGTTCTAGAAGTGATTTATAAGTCTATTATATTATCCTTTAAAATAAAAAAACGACTACAAATAAAAACAAAATTCGCTGAAGGCATTACGAAACAAGCCGAAATTGAGCTTGTTACATTCTGTACGACAAATAGTCTAGTTTACTGCTTGGTGTGCACCTTCTCTGAAAGGGAGAAGTTATACAATCAGGGAATCAGACTATAAGACAAACCAGAAATGACGCGCATATGGGAACGGTACACACTACTCTCGTAAATATGATACTTGATTTAGCGTTCGGCGGACACATTCCTCTGCTTAAACAACTCACGAGCCGATCGGAATATTGCTCGACCATTGTTAGGTCGTGCAATAAACGAAAATTATAATTATTCGTCATTGAGAACTATATTTTGACCAGCTTTCATTCATAAGGTACAACTTGATTGCGGAAGGAGACAGTCATAATCGGAATAGAATCGACCTTGCTTCGTAATAAATGTGGTGCACTCTAGGTTCCAGTGCTTATTATCGCCTGGTTAGAATGTAGGAGATAAGCACCCACTTCCTTTGGAAAAGCCCCAATGACTTGCATCTGATATAACCCCTGACAAACCAAACCCAGCTCCAAGCCGAGTGGAGAAGGGATGACATGAGAGTTTCTCGCGCCTCAAAACCAGACGCTTCGGGCAGATGGGCTTGTTAACCTTGGTTGGTCGCCCATCTAGGAAAAGGTAAACTGACTTCAAACCTTTCCTGCCTTGCAACTATACCCTGTCATGGGAAAGGCTAAGGAAGTAAATCCTTATAGAACATCCAGAGTCGTTGTCCCTAACTCGACATGGCATTGTTTTCAGTGTCATGTCGGCAATCATGCGATGCCGCAATGACGCACCGGTCTGTCCTTACTTTTGGTTCCATCAACTGCGTGGAGAGGGAAATCAGCTGCGTGGGCAACAACTGATTCTCCATATCACCCTGCCAAGGCTTGCGCCTTTGAGAGGATACTCCAGCTTAGTTTCAGAGCGTCGACACAACACGGGAAACGAAACAGCAGTTTACCGGTTATGTCATCGCACTATTGGTGTCGTCAGACGCCTGTGGCTACTTCTGACTGTAGGAGAGCACGTCTTACTGGACAGCTACCGTCCTCCTCAAGATGAACAGCCCCCAGACAATAAGGTGCCGTCCCGTCACAGTTCGTCTGCTTTGCTGGATGCGTAGGGCTTATATTACTAAGGTACCTGACAAAGCGGACTGCAACTACTGCACCAAGAAATAATAAAACGAAAAGCAATCTTCAAGATAGGTACCTGGAATATCCGGACCATGTTGACTAGACTCTTAGATGATCACCAAGCAATCAGCAATGTTCCAAAGATTTCAGTCATCAATGACGAACTTGCAAGGCTTCAGGTCGATATTTCCGCACTACAGTAGACACGACTACCAGATTACGGGTCCCTCTAAGAAGAAAACTATACGTTTTTCTGGCAAGGAAAGAGCGTTTACCACGACAGAGAGTTTGATGTTGCATTCATCGTCAGGAAGTCTCTGATGGAAATGATATAAGCCTCCCAACGAGGAAAGAGAAGACTGTTATCTCTCTGCCACCACACCTATCAACCTAAGTGCCACCGCAGATACCAAGGATGAGATCTAAGACAAATTAATCTCGCTCATCGACAAAATTCCCAGGGAAGAAAACTTGATACTACTGGGCGACTTCAACATTAGGGTGCTGACCATGACTATTGGCCATCCTGTTTTGGCCCGTTTGTCATTGGGAAGATGAATGAGAACGGTCAGCGACTCTTTGAGATGTGCTCGTAGCACGACCTCAGCATCACCAATTCATTCTTTCAAACAAAGTGTCTTGGAGGCATCATAAGTCCAAACCATGGCAACCACCAAACTTGATCATTACGAGACGGTCTGTCAGGAAGGGTGTGCTTGTTACCCGTACCCTCCAAAGTGCTGACTGAGACACTGACCACTCGCTGATGTGCTGTAAAGTGAAGCTTCAGCCAAAGAAGATACACCACTATAGGCAAGAGGGTAAACTACGCATTGACGTGAGCAAGATAGTATATCCCAAAAAAAATGCCGAGAAATTAACTTATGTCCTCTCCAAGACGTTTAATTCAGTACCTCCGAACGGCAGTGCCAAGAACTCTGTACAGCGCAGTCAAATATATCTTTTGTAAGAAGCAGTCAAATAAAAAAGACAGGTTTGAGACTAACTCAGCCACACTCACTCAAGTCATAGAAGATCGTCGCAGTGCTCACCTGGTATACAAACGATCCTACTGCCAGATGACTCTACAGGGATACAGGTGTACCAGAAGCATGGTGAATAGATTAGTACGGCAGTGCGCCAGTGAATACTGGATTCAGTTCTGTCAGAGTATACAGTCAGCAGCAGATATCGGAAACATCAAAGGCATGTACGATGGCATAAAGACAGCAATGGGTCCCACGAAGAAAGCAACAGCACCATTGAAGTCTGTTGCAGGCGATACCATCAATGACAGGAGCAAGCAGATGGAGCATTGGGTGGAGTACTACTCTGAACTGTATTTCAGAGAAAGCAATGTTACCAACAATGCCCTCAACGCCATTAAAAACCTAACGCGCATGGAGGAACTAGACGAGAAACCTTCTGTGGCAGAACTCAAGAAGGCCTTAGAGAAACTGTCCTTAGGTAAAGCTGCAGGGAAGGATGGCACCCCATCAGAAGACATCAAGTACGGCTTCAGAGTGCTGATCACACATCTGCACGACCTCCTCTGTCAGTAATAGGATGAGTGTGCAGTACCTCATGACATGTGAGACGCCAACATCGTAACCCTGTACAAGGACAATGGCGACATAAGTGACTGAGAAACCTACAGAGGTATATCCGTTATCAGCATCGTGGGTAAAATCTTCGAACGTGTCATCATGAACAGACTGCAAACGATTGCTGACAGAGTGGATCCAGAGTCGCAGTGTGGGTTCCACGCAGATTGGTCCACAATCGACATGATCTTCGCAGTCAGGCAAATGCATGAGAAATTTTGCGAACAACAAAAACCCTTCTTCCTGGTCTTTATAGACCTCAATAAGGCGTTCGATCTGATCAGCAGAAACGGACGTTTCACAATCTTGGCGAAGACTGGATGCCCTCCAAAGCTGCTAAGCGTGATCCTGTCCTTCCACGATGACATGAAAGACACAGTGCAGTACGATGATTCAACATCCTACCCCTTCAACTTCAACATCCATAGTGGAGTGAAACAGGGTTGCATCCTAGACACTATGCTCTTCGGCATCTTTGTTGACCTGCTCAAGCATTCCTTTGGGACGTCCACATAAAGTATCTACCTGCACACGCAATCAGATGGCAAAATGTTCATTCTAGTACAACAAAAGGCAAAGCACATGAAGCGAACATCTGGGACATAATCTTCGCAGACGATGCAGCCCAGCCACTTACACAGAAACCGAGAAACACCACGTGATGGACCAATTTACTAAAGTATGTGGTAAATTTGGGCTGACCATCAGTCTAAAACAAATAACGTGATGGCTCAGAGTGCGATCCCCAAAGAAATCTTTATTCGGAACTTGCCTCTGGCAAAAGGTCAATCGGACGGACACATGTTCGCTTCAAGGATGTCTTCAAGCACGACATGAAAGCCATTGACATCGATGTCAACTCCTGGTAATTGCATGCTCCAGACAGACACAGCTGGGCGACATGTTCTGATCACTGGTTTGAAAGTCGGCGAGAACACCCTATGCTTGCTAGCTGATAACAAGCGACCTTGGAGGAAGAAGAAGCAGTTCCAACATACACCGGACTCAACTTTCAAATGCAACAGGGACTGCCACTCACGTGTTGAGCTACATAGCGACTACAGACACTGAACAACCACCAACCAGGACATCTCTCATCGGCGCACTTCCATCATCTCAAGAGACTAACTGTCACAGAATTAGGCGAAAATTTAATTTATTTTCTAGTTGATTTACAAACTAATCTCACCATTTTCTTGGTTTCGTCGTACATGCATTGCCTGGGGTGAATAAGTTGTTTTCTCCAAGGTAAGCGGCGTGTAACGATTTGCATGTGGCTGTCTGGGAACACCAAGAATCACGGGGTGCACGGTAATCTTGCCGTGATTTCTGCTCACCTATTTGAGAGTATATAAGGCAGAATATTTCTCATAATAATTACGGGACCAAAAGTATCTAATCATAGGATAGATAAGCTCGTCTTTCAATCTCCAGCCAAAGGGGTGAGTGTTAAATTTATATTTCGTTTTATTGTGAATTTTATTCAGCTTATCATTTCGTATAATGATGCCTTTATTGCAATACAGATTTTAAACGTGGAATATTTGGAATTACTAGTCACTATTAGACTTTAAATGCAATAGCGTAATCTACGGTTTAGATTATTTTTTGAGACAACTATTATTAGTCAGGTTTTGTTTATTGTAGCTGATAACGTAGCTGTTAACGCATCTGATAACGTCGGCTGATAGCATCTCTGAGAACATCTTTGATAACGTCTTTGATATCGTCTGATTTATTGTGGAACATCTATGATTTGTTGCGGAACATCTCTGTATAATAGCTGAATGTGATTGATTGTGCCGTTTAATTGTGCAAGCGAAATTGAAGTATCTGACTGTCTGTCTGTCGAACTGTCTGTTCGTCTACATCTGTCGTGACGTGTAAATATCCGGAAAGCTAGAAGTCCGAGTGTCGGAGCTGTCTAAAGTTGTAAACATCCGGGGCGACATCTAGGGCATTGAGGAACCGTTGGTTCTAGTAGATGTTGTATGCTG
The DNA here is from genome assembly GCA_029339505.1 of Unio delphinus. NCBI lineage: Eukaryota > Metazoa > Mollusca > Bivalvia > Unionida > Unionidae > Unio > Unio delphinus. Next base: position 4,819,328 of record JAQISU010000122.1, on the reverse strand, counting down.
TCTGTACGTATAACTGTGGTGGATCCGTGAAGGGCAAACGGCCGATAAAAGTATTGGTCAACCCTAGGTCTTCGGGGAAACTGGGAGGCGATTCAACTGTTGGTGAATCGTACGGTTATACAGGGTCGAGACACATATGTGTGTTGCAATTGTAGTACAATTGAATACATTGTTGTATTTACATAAGTTATTTCAAATACCATTAGTATTTCAAGGGATTGCATGAATATCAATAAAAGCTAGCAACTTGATTGAATACAAGTATATGTTCGTGCTAGTTGTCGCAATCCATACGTGCGATAGTATAGTTTGTCGTTTGTGTTTATTATCGTAATTTATACTTGCGTTAATAAAACTTTCGTAAAGGTTCATTGGATCTGTGTATAGTCCAAGAGATTCCTTTGTATCTGTGTCTTATTTTGTATTAATATTTAATTTATTCATGTATTGTGAATGGTTGTGAGTGTAATTGTGGGTTGAGCGCATGAGTTATTGTGTTGATACATCATTATTTTTCATTAATAATTTATTTCATAAATTTATATTTTCTTTCACATATCGTGTTTGTGTTGTTCATTTAATCCACCATCCTCTCGGTAACAATTCTGTTACACTAACGGATGCCAACAACAAGCACTCTGTCATATGCAAGTCATCAATCACATAAAATTGATGTGTATTCCTCCAATTACTTCTGAGGTTATTTCATGACCTGACAGAAATGGTATATCAATGTTCCGATTGCTCAAGTGTCAGCAAGTGGAATAAGAACGTGTTGCACTTTCTCAGCTGCAGTTGCGTGGGGTGTAATAACATAATTACCTTTGAGCTCCCGTCCAATGCGACATTTAGGAGGGAGAGGAAGTGTAGTCGTGAAGCAAGACACAGATAAGAATATCAGGAAGACATGCTGTGAATCATGAAGATAAGAGAGTTGATGAAACTTTGAACATACTTGAAACAAGACAGACAAGAATGGGGTAATGTTGTATGTCTTGCAAAACAAGGATTGATACATAGTTAAAAAACATGTTTGGTAACTGGCACCGATTCCAGTATCTTCACATCAGTAGTGTAGTGAATGCATACATCAATTGAGAGTTTTTATTTTATTTCAGCTTGCATGTTTAACTGTTTTTTGTTGTTGTAACTATTCTGTCTTCATCATGAAAGGGTACTCTTTCAAAAAGTGCAGAATTGGTCCCCTTATAAGCTGAGAATCGCTATAATTAACTATACAATGCTATAGATTTAGCAATTTAAGCAACTACACTTATCAAAAGACCCATTCTGAGGCTGTGAAAGTAAAATCCGTCTGAAAAGACCACAGCCTCTACAAGCAAAAGTGATTGCTTAAGACAGGTGGTCTCTCATACCAAGTGTGTGCAAAATCAAAATGGGCTGAAGAAGAAACAAATACTCATAATTACTGTTCACATTTATTTACTCATCATGTTTGTGAAAATATTACTTGCACTTGTTTTAGAAAACAAAAAATACATTCATTTTAACCATTATCACTTTAATATTTAATTAAAAAGTATTTTGTTGACAAGTAGGCATGATAATTGCAAAGGTAACTAAAACTTATCCTTTCATTTAATTATAAAGTCAGCTAGTTAATTAATATACTTATTTATTGTCAAAGTAAATCCTAAGTCACTGATGATATAAGTATTAAATAGATCAAGATAACATAACCATAAGGATGTTAACAAATATACTAATGTGAACAGGTAAGAAGATCTCCATTGCATGATCAGACTCATGAACAGGTTTTAATAACAGTAGCATTATTTTTAATTAATCATGATTCGGTAAAATACATGAAAATCCATCAAATTGATCTAAAGAAACACAGCAAATAAAGAAACTTTAACCTACAACATAATACAATTTTTTTAGTTGTGACTGTAACCAAAAAGGCGAGAAAAGATACTATGAACTAACTGAATTGCATGAATCATTACTAATCATAACAAAAATCAATAAATCAAAAGGGGAATGAAAAGACTAAACTCAAAATGCTGAAGACAAAGAACTCAAAAATGTGCCTATGTTAAATATAGTACATTGGTTCTATATTTGTAATAATGAGTGTAGCTAAATTAAAACATGTGTATCTGGTCTCCATTAATGGCCTCAACTACTTTCTAACAATTTTGTGCATAAATCAAATTAACAAAACATGTACAGGATACAAAAAAGACATCCTAATCAACACATTAACACTTAAATGATACCATGTACATAACTCTGCGCATTATCAAAATTTATATTTGAACAGAAACACAGATTAGCAAAATCAACGTCAAAATATTAAAGCAAAATCATGAATTTTACAAACATATAATGACATTCAGTAAGCAATGAAAAAAACTTTAAATATATTAGATATTTTTCTTTAAAACGTAATCAGGAAGTGCCTGATCTAACTCATGTGGGATAGGAATTCAGTATCCTTTTTAAAAACAATATTTTAAACTACTTCCACTTTCAAAATTAATTGTGTAATTTAGTTTGCTTTGGACTTTTATGGCACAGCAACACAAGTGTGTTATTTAGTGCCAATGCAATTTGAGTAATTTTTTTGTTGGTGTGGGTAGATATGTCAAAGAATTGTTATGGGTGAGGAGCTGCTTCTTCATGTATGATGATTCAAGGATTACGAAAGCTTTACTGTCACAAATTATAGAGTTGGCCACAAATTGAAATGCTTAATCAATCAGTACAATTCATTATTATTTGTACTGATACTATAGTTATATGGTACATATCTTAAAAGCAAATTAGCCTTTTTCAAGATGGCTAATACAGCAGCATTTTCATTATAATCACACAGACATCATACGAGTCTCTTTTTAAAACACCCATGCTGATATGAATATCCATTTCACAAGAGTAATGATACAGTTTTCAAGATAGCCACAGTAGTGGCCATAGTGGATGTGTAAGTGGCACATTTTTAATTTAGGACCAACTAGACCATGGGATGATAATGTGTAAAGATTCATAGCAATCTTGGAAGCATTTCAAATGTTTGAAAAGAAAATGTATTGATAACAGACAACATACCACCCCAAAAGATCTTCTAGTTCATGACCAGTTTAGCTAATGATTGCTAGCTGACAAACTTTCCAACACAGACAGAATTTAAAAGCATGTATTTGTTCTCTTAATTTACACTTTTTAGCAATTTGTAATACTTGATAAGAGCTGCCACAATCCACAGCTAGAAAAATAATCTCCAATGCATTTATGTACATATTGAAAACATGTCGAAAGAGTGTCAATTCCTTATATACAATACATCAGTAAACATCAGTAAAATCTCAACAAGATCTTCTTACACAAGGCTAACTTTGTAATTATTCACGATGGCATCTCATTCACTGAACGTACGGTCTTGTTTTAGAGGGTCTTCTTGTAGAAAAATGAACTGTGGAAAGAAATGAAAGAACAATTAACAGTATAGATAATATAAATGTTTCTAAGAAAGTGTCACAACAGTGTGTTCAGTATAACTGTCAAATCATTCAAACATATTAACAACATACTGGTGTCAGTTTATTGATACAATTTGAATCTCATGGTCAACACACTGGTATCTATCTGCAAGACAAACTGATATTTACTGCATTCTAAGGATTAGTAACTATACATCATTCTGGATATGCATTTCAGCAGGACCTGAAATAAAGATTTTCTGTAATTAACCTGCACAATCATCAAATCAAGTTTTTACTGATTCTGCCTAAGTTTCACTGATACTGCTAAAGTGAAACACAAACCATATCAGTATCTAATTCAACATTTATTCTACGTTAACATCAACTCAAAATCATGCATGCATATTTTCATCAACAAGACTCAAAAATAAGGTACCCCCTGCCATTTTGTATTTCTCCAAATACTCCCTGCAAGTACATGTTCAACATCACAGTCACAATTGCATCTTACTTCTGACATCTGCATTAATTGATTTCTGTTACTTGATCATACTTTCTTATCATCATTTATTTCTACTGTAAAGTTTAAGATGTGGTTCCACACCTTTCAAATACTTGCAATTGTTTACAATTGTTACTGCAAAATGGAGTGAATGCCTGGTTTTGTTGGTGCTTTGTGGCACAGAAACACAAATTATTAATTGCCTTGCTTCAGTGCAAAACCATAGAATTGGAATATTTGGCCGATAAAGTCACAATGTAAGTTGTGACAAGCTTTTTAAAAACTATGTACATATTGCTATTGTGTTCAGAGAAAAATCAATTTTTGTATTAGCATCTGGATGAGTAACGATTGAGAATGGTTCATTAAGTCATCATAATATCCACATTACAAGCACACTTGCTACTCTTAATTTAAACATTGTTGTCAGAATAACAGCTGAAAAGTGACCCTTTACCCATTTCGAAAAATGACTTGTTTCTTGGAGAACCCTCTATAGTCGCATATATTTCCTTGCAGAGGATGCAGGAGGTCAGGGGTTTGAACCCCAGTGGAGTCTTACCAAAGACTTATAAACATGGTACTAACAACTGTTTTAGGACTACTCGGACTGGTGTCAGGATAATGTGACTTGAAGGGACATCATGCTATATGATGCCCCAGTGCTAGACATCACTTTAAACTGCCACACTGCAGATATCATAGCAAAATGACTAGAAAATTGTTAAAGCTATGTTAAAAATCCAAATCACACAGACACAGATAACACAGTACCATTTAGAAAGGCCTGAGGCCCTAAGTCAGTGTCAAACTTGCTGTAATGTACATCTTAAGCACAAAAAATGAGATCAATAGTCAATACAAGTTTCAGTTAGAATAATTACTTAGAAAGTATGAACCGACAGTTTCTTTTATAAACAATCCAGCCATTTAACTAGACATTTTATGACTGGTAAACAACAGTTCTGTTGGACATGTCCAGCATATATGATTTGAGAGTCCTGGAATATATGTATGGACAGTATGTCTATATAAGTTACTGTCTCACATTCTATTTTCATTCCAATACCTGACGATTCACACCATGAGGCAAACAGAAATCATACAGAGATCACATAGTACGGTACTCAGTATATGTAAGGGGTTCCAACTGCATACAATTATTACAGCCATTATCCTCTATGTATATGCTCCTTAAGCTATACCATGTTTCCATGGTGACATGCAAATAATAAATGCAGAATATTCTAAATTCAAAAGACTTCTCAGTGCAGCTTGTTTGATATGTGTGCCATGTCTGGTTAAAATATATTCAACTGTTTGAGATTGAATTATGCTCTGGGAAGAAAAGCCACTTCATATACAAGTTATACTATTTCCCACTGTAAAATGTACTGAATGTAGACATGTAACCTTGGCAATAGAACTCAAACACGGAATAAAACATATCCTCTAGCGAAAATACAAGTTTGCCAAATTTAATTTCTTTATCTTAAACAGCTCACAAGTAAGTAATACAGAAGCAATGAAAGTGTTGCTGAAATGTTAAAACACTGGGATCGTGATAGATAAGATAGAAATACAATATTTGGGGTGGTGGTGTTACAATAGAGCATATTTTATTTCTTAATCTCAAATGGCTATGATCTTATCAAAGGAAAGTATGAAGGAAAAATTGCTATATTTACCCTAAATATGTAATATGTTGCACAAATGCTCGATAACAAATTTTAACTCAAACTTTACAACAGCTTTTAGATGATAATGGTGAGTGATAATGAAAATTTACAATATATGTGGTGCACAAGAAATGTCTCATTACTGAGCCATGACCTTCACTTTGTTTCAAACCCCCCCCCCCATTTGGTGCACAAAACACTAAATTGTGACATATAACAAGTTTTCTCAAAGGCTTAAAACTGCATGATCAAAACCAAAAGCGTAACCAATTGACAAACGGACAAAAGGTAAGATGACCAGTAATGCAGATACTATGTTCCCCACCTTTTGTAAATATATGGGAGTAATATTCAGATGGGAAATGCATACAGTTACTGGGCATATGCTACTACAATTATACAAATTTGTTTGGGGGCCCCGAGTGGCCGAATGGTCTAAAGCGCTGTCCGTTACGGACCACTGCCATTTCATCTCTGTCTGCATGTGTTCGAGTCTAAGATTCGGCAAATGTAGCTATGTGAGAAAGCTTGCCAGTAGCTTCTCATGGGTCGGTTGTTCTTTCTGGGGTTTGTCCGGTTTCTTCCTCCACCATTAATACTGGCCGCCATGTATAGCCTATATTGTGCTGAAAGATGGTGTTAAACCATAAAAAACAAACAAACAAACAAATTTGTTTCTTATCTATATAAATAGGTCCATTATCACACTATGGTAGCTGATCCAGGCTAGTATGATGAAAGGTTCATAACCCACATTCTTTAATCTGCAAGTCGTGTACCTTAACCACCATGCAACAGTGACTATTTATTCTATAAACAAAATAGTATATGTAATCAAGAGCATGAAGAATTAAACATTATATGCATGCCCTGTGTTTAAGAGTAATATAGGTAGATAACAGACATGTATGAGCAGAAATAACACAGTGATAGAATGACTGGTCTTATTGGATGTCCAAGCAGCACAATTTTAAATTTGCACCATCTAGGTATTGTCACAATTTATCAAATGAAAACATGTACTTATGACATTCCATTTAGAAATAGTTGCAATAGCACAAGTCTGAAGATGATGGTCGTGCTGGATGTCCAATCTAAGTAAAGTCCATGTTGATATGACATTCCATTCAGTAGAAACAGTTTCAAGATGGCTGTCATATACAACAGGTCATCAACATTTACATTTAGAGCGTACACGACATCATAACCCTTTTATTGAAAACCTCATGCTGAGATAATCATCCATTCAGGTTAATAAACCAGCTAGACCCTAGGATATGTATAACATTTCATGGTAGATATTATAAAATGTTTATGAGAGAGAGTGATAGCAAATTATACTAACGAATGGACATATGACAGATAACAGAAAAGAACAAAAGCTCATCCAGTCCATGTCCAGAATAGCTCATTTTAAATTGTAATGGCTAACAAACAACACTGTAATTACATGGATCTACATTTGCTTACAAATATGCAGCCAATTTAAGCTGTCTACATTATTCAATATTGCACAAAATTTACCAGGAAAGATGGACAGAGAGAACCAAATCAAAATACTGCACTATAATATCAGTACAAATTATAATGAATTGTACTGATTGCTTGAGCATTTTAATTTGTACCAAATTCTATCATTTTAAATTGTGACAGAAAAACTTCTTAATCCTTGAATCCTCATAAATAAGGAAGCAACTCCTTACACATAACAAATCTTTGAAATGAAATGTATTGCCAGCTCTGTTTCTGCATAATCCAAAAATCTCAAGTCCCATCAGGTCAAGAAAAATAGGTCACTGTGACCAAATTATTTTAAACTGTGAAAACTGCTCCTTAAAATTAATGCATGTATTAAGTCTGATGACTGTAAAAGTCTTAAGGAAGTGGAGGTAAGAGTAAACTAAGTAAATGTGACCTAATTTCGCTACCATGAAAGAAGGATGTCCCTCAACAAATTTCCAGACAAAATATACAACAACCATATATAAATAAATATCAGTGACAAAACCTAATGCAAACACAAATAGGATAGATGGCATACTGCCGTGTAAGTGATATATGTATCTCTACCTTGACTATATTTTAAAAATCAGATAGCAGTTCACATTAAAGTGCTATAAATGTCTATAACACAAACTATTTCAAATATCATGTTTCTGCTTCACTTTGGGTTGAAGGCTTTGCCAAGGAGGGGTTCATTGCTATCATCATCAGAGTTTGGGTCCTTCTTCATCCACTTTCCAGATTTGTCCAAACTACTGAAAATAAGCAGAAATATCGAGAATAATGATATTGAGCATTACTAAACTTGAAATAAGTCATGTCTTATGTCATAAAATAGGCACATGTCTGAGCCAAATGAACTGCAGCTCTGACACACAAGCAATTAAAAGATGATCATGCAATATTTTCCACAATATTTGCAAAGCAAAGTGGTCTGTTGTACCCTAGGGTTATTATTAAGCAATAAATGATTCACAATTAAGATAGATGCAGTATTTCTGTTTCAAAAGTTTCTGATAGGGAAATTATGAGATTAAAGGTATTGCAATGTTCAAGCATGATCTCATCTTTATATTACAGCGTGATTAATGTAATTAAAGATAATTGTAATGGCTTGTTTGGCTAAATTATACAAAACTATGTAAGAACAGATGGAACAAATTTAATTCCACATGCAATACAATTGTTGGTACTATTCACTGTATTAAATGTTCAGCCCTAAAATAATCATATTTTCCCAAACTGTCTTTTATTATTGGCACAATAGAATCTACATTACCATTTGAAATATTATTGGTGTTAGTATTTTATACAATTCCCATATTTGCTGTAATTTATTTGTGACTGGATATTTGCGTTAGTTAATGTGGACTGGTAGACTACAGTAGAAAAATTTTTTTCATTTTAAGTCAGAAAAAAATCGCACATTTACTGTATGTTGTGGTTAGATGAAGTTCTGTCTGTTGGGAGCCTAGTTTATATCCACATTTGTCTGTAAACATAGCTGAGTTTCTTTACTTCTATCGCTTACTATTTAAGCCTTGTTAGTATATAGGGTGGACTCTATATTACAGGGAAACTAGTTTAAGTAAGGTCATAAAGTGTGTTACTATCAATATTTTATCAAAACTATATTTAGCGAAAACAATAGGATGCTATGTCACAGGCCCAGAAAGACTGAATCTGATACTTAGATCCAAGACAAATACAAAACAATGGAGACGACAAAAGATGTACTAATAAAAAATCTAAGGTAAGGATAAAAATATGCAATGAGGTATGATAAATATAAGTGATTTATCCATGAATATATATGCGTGACAAAGCAAAGTTGGATCAAATATGCATGAACAATGTCGCACTTCCATTGACATTATGTCTGGTGAGAGAATTATAGTGAGGGTATTTTAAATTAATAAATATTGTGGAGGTTATGAAATCTGGAAAGAAAAAAGTCAAACATTTCTTGAACTTAAGAGACTATATATTTGCAGTAATCCTTAAATCTGAGCTGGATTTTTGTAGCCAGCTATTAGACAACAACAATGTCCATGAACTTATAGGTCACTTCCATGCAACCGATACAAGTTTATATCACCTATAAATAACTCAATCTCACTTATACGAAGAATGTAGATAAAGAAGGCATCACAATTGTTTTCACTTGTATGATACTTAAAAAGATTAACATTTCATTTCATTACATATATATATTACCAATTTGTCCTGTATAACTAAAGTTATATATCACATAATTATGTCAGAATAAGGTAGATCCAAAAGGGAGTTAGCATGGTGGAGTTCTGCAGACCTCAGTCATTGTGCATTGTATAAGGTTTTTGATACTTTTATACTGAATAAATTGCATATCTGGGCATGGAGATATTCTGTTGGTAAGTATGATAGAAAATTCCATTTGATCTACTTTATATAGTGTTGACAGCATTCAATTAATTAATGCACACATTGTGTCTGGTGTGAGACTAATTCAATTTATGGTATAGACGTTTTATCCATCGTTTTATCCATTGCAATACTTGATGCATTCAATGAAGACATTAGGTCTACTGTGAGATTTATAGCATTCTTTATGTAGAAATCATATCTAGTTTAAGACTTGTTGCATTCAATGAAGACATTATATCTAGTGTGAGATTTATAGCATTCTTTATGTAGAAATCATATATAGTTTAAGACTTGTTGCATTCAATGAAGACATTAGGTCTAGTGTGAGATTTATAGCATTCTTTATGTAGAAATCATATCTAGTTTAAGCCTTGTTGCATTCAATGAAGACATTAGGTCTAGAGTGAGATTTATAGCATTCTTTATGTAGAAATCATATCTAGTTTAAGACTTGTTGCATTCAATGAAGACATTAGGTCTGGTGTGAGATTTATTGCATTCTTTATGTAGAAATCATATCTAGTTTAAGACTTGTTGCATTCAATGAAGACATTAGGTCTAGTGTGAGATTTATAGCATTCTTTATGTAGAAATCATAGACTTGCTGCACGCTTTATGTGTGATTGTCTCACAAGTAAAAAAGTGCAAGATACAGGACCATTTATTGGACATTGTTGACATAGTCACATTTGTTCACATACATTTAGCACTTAATTCTAAACTAATCATAATGTACGTTTCGCTGACCTATACAACGCTTTAAAAGCCAAGACCTTTCAAAGATTTTGTCCTTCAGCAACTATGTCATCTGAAGCATGACACATTTTTATTTCTTTGGCCCTTTGCTCTTTCCATGACAGCTTTGCTCTTTAGGACATCCTGTATTTAAAATGGTGCACATGAATGTAAATGTACATTTTTCCTCTAAGCTGTGGTTGTTAATATTTAAAACCAGACTTACTCAGTCTGTGCCTTGTCTCCTTTAGGAGCAGCCTTCTTCTCATCCTTGTGGATGGACTGCATGCCTGAATAACCTGTGTTTCTGAATTATTTTATGGCATCAGTGGAGAACATTACAATACAATATTTTACCTAATAGTGCGAAATATATATTACTAATACATTATTTTCCTTCTTGTTATCAGTATCATACTATCCAGTTAAATAATGAAAATTTAAATGATTATGCACTTTTTCCATGCCAAATAAATTATGCACAGCTCTGATACAATGACACTGGACTTTTGATTAGTCTAGAATATATCAAAATAATGTAACCAAGCTGCACATAGTTGTGGGTCAGCAATTATTCATGTGTGTGTGTGTGTGTGTATGCTAAAGAAACAAATACACAGAAATTTAGGAAGAACAGAAAGTGCCATGCATTCATATATGTTCTGGAAATACATATGTGTGTCATAAAGACAGATCTGGGAAATATGAAGAGATTAAGCAGAAATCATGTAAGCTTTATTGATTGCAATATGGAAGAACCAAATCTGCAACATGCTGCAGTTATGCTGTTGTTTTTTTAAAATATGCTACCCACAACAACTATGGCATATTTTGTTTGAAAACTAACTAATGCTGTTCACAAAAAACTGCAAGCAGTTTTAAAAATCAGATTTTTGTTTGTAAAGCACATAAACCTACCAGAACAATTACAAGCCTTAGAAAGCATCTATAGCTTTGCTTAGCAGTATGAACAAAGATATATCAGGACAATTGCAAGACATCATGAGATCTCCTGGTTCAATACTCTGCAGTCATCTGTTTTTTAAATAAGCCTGTGATATCTTGAACTCATCTTCAAGACAGTTCAGCAGGATCAAGAAAATTATGTTATTTCTCAGTTAACTGAAGAATTTCTCTCTTGATTTCTTTGCAAAAAATGCTTCCCATAATGCAGGTTTAATGTTTTCGTACAGGTTAAGGAAGGTAAATAAAACTCTCTTCCCAAAATTTGTCTTCAAATTATTTTTTAATGGATTTAAAAAGATACTTTAATTTTCAACTTACCTGTATCCAAAAAATGTCTCCATATTCATAATATTTTATATAAAATCAAATACACATTTTACAGTAATCATTTGTATGAATCCGTTTCTCAAGTATACACTAGTATTTTATCTTTTCATTTGATTTATCCCATAAGTAATTATTAACATAAACAAAGCACAACAATGTTTGATAACTCATAAACTATAAAGTAAAAAAGGTTCATTATGATAGTAATTTTTACTAAAGTTGGGGAATTTGTTCATTGTAAAAGCACAAGTTTTATTTAAACTATTCTGTTGCAATAATTTAGTTCCATCACTTTTCCCAGATATAATGTGAATTCAGTGCTATGAATACACCCATTTCCTAACATAAAAAATATTCCTAACAATTTTTGTTTCATTGTTTTTTTTCTTTTTTCCAAACCACAAAGCTAAGTCTTCTAATTTTGATCTTAAGGTTGATGATGTGTCCATAGAACTTTGATGTATCAAAGGCAGCCGTCGATGACATTTCGGAAATTATTTTAAGTAGTAGGGGAATTGGTCTGCATAATGAGGATAAAACTATTTTATCAGTATGTGCACCTTAGATCAAAGGTTTTAACCTAATGTCCTAAACTATATACATATAAAACAATAATGGATCACCGCAACTGCATGAAAAAGAAAAATTTATGAAACTTTGCCAACTGGATCGATAGCAAACTAAAAAAGTAACAGAAATTTTAAAACTAAATGAAGCATATTACATACATGTTGAAAAGGATGGTAGGATTTAAAACAATTTAACAAAAAGACTTGTGATCTGGGAAAAACGTTCCTCTGACACTATGTCTGCTAATGGTGTTCATCAATTCATAATAACATCATTTCCTTTCATAACTAATGGTTGACTTCAGAAACAACCTCTGATATTCTTGAGCAGTAATACAGATTTTCAAATTTACCTCTGTGGTGGCCATATCTGATGTAAGATTAGCATCATTTTAATTTTGGACCATCTAGACATCAATAGAGGTCCATTCGTGTAAGCTCCATGTGAATGTGACCATTTTATTCTGTATGAGTAGTAGGGGACCCGAGTGGTCTAAAGTGCTCTCCGTTACAGATCACTGCCATCTCACCTCTGTTTGTGTGGGTTCGAATCTCAGGCTCAACCAATGTGGGTATGTGAGAAAGCTTGCCAGTAGTGTCTCATGGGTCGGTGGTTCTTTCCAGGGGTTTTCCCTGGTTCTTCCTCCACCAATAATACTAGGCGCCATGCATAGCCTATTGTGTGCTGAATAATGGCGTTAAACCCTACAACAACAACTGTATAAGTAGTAAGAAAAATATTCCTAAGGTGCCAGCATAATTGCAACATTGGATATAAGATCAGCAATAGTTTTAATCTTGGATCAACTATACAACAAAAACCTCATGCTGGCAGAGACATCTGTTTTTCAGGAGTAGCAATAACAAGATTTTAAAATGGCTACTATGAGAGCCATATTTGCTATAGAACACACTGTTTTCATCTCATCTTATTAGATATTTTAAGTTCTGGCTATTACCTCATGTCAGTATCACTTCCCAGTTACAAGGAATAACAAATCACTAGATTTTCATGATGGCTGCCTTTTTGGCATTTAGGACCAATCAAACCCTATAACAAGTTTTCAGGTAAAAATCTGAGTTAATATTGTCATCAATCTGATAGGAGCAGAAATAACAGAATTTTCAAGATAGGTAAGGCGGCAATATACTGGAGGTAAAAATTGTAATTTTTTAACTTAGATTCATCTAGATATAACATAATAGTTCTCTAGTCAAAACACAATTTTCCATTTAGGAGAAACAGCAAAAATAAGATTTTAAGGATGGCTGCCATCATTTTCATTTAGGGCAGACTAGATATCATGTCTTTTCAAAAAAAACATTGTGATGCAACAACCAATTCAGGAAGAATAGCAACAAGATATTCATGATAGCCACAGACTGCGGTCGACATAGTGACTATCCAAGTGATATCAGTTTTAAATAGGATCAACTTGACCATGCAATGAATGTGTTAATAATGTTGCCTTCATGTAGTTTGGAGGATTGGCAATAACAAAAATGGATCAACTAGACCATGCAATGAATGTGTGAATAAAGTTGCCTTCATGACATTCAGAGGTTTGGCAATAACAAAATTGGATTAACTAGACCATGTAATGAACATGTGAATAATGTTTCCTTCATGTGTTTGGAGGTTTGGCAATAACAAAATTGAATCAACACGATAAATTTCTCTTGAAGCCCACAACTACACTACAAAAGAACAATATTACAAAGTAATATCAGTACATTGGAATTCACATAGTAAAACACAATATATTTCTTTTGAAGCCCACAAGTACACTACAAAAAAAAAACAATAGTACAAAGTATTAATGATAGCCACTGGTTTTAAAGTCATTTTCCAGTTCTCATATATATTCAAAAAAGCTGCAGAATAAGACAAGACATTTTCCTTAATCAAGGACAAGTTGTCAGGAGAAGATGGTTATGATTGTAAGTTTCTGCTCAGAGAAAATGAATTTGCTGTTCTTTTAGTCATTTATATATTTTGCAACTGTACTGAATTGGAGAGAAGAAAAATAATTGACGTTATCTGAAAATTTAGCATGGCAAAATCTCAATCATCCTGACTGACAACTACCAGGCTAGATAATACAACAAAGAGTTAAAACAAAAATTATTCTATGATGCAATGGGCTGGGAGGTGTGGTGGTGGAGGGGAATAGAGAAAACAATAGTAGAATGATATGCATAGAAGCATAGAATCAGTTGATGTGTCTCATTCAAATAAATTAGTGCAGTTTTTCTGCAATTGTTTATATGAGACAAAGGTATGAATTTAATAGCTGGGGAATCTGGCAACCAATTTATTTGGGATAATATAGAGGTAACTGAATTTTGGAGTGAAGTTTAAATTTTGTAATTCAACAGAACACATCAGAGGTGCTTTGAGTTAACTGAATACCTCATGAAAACTTATGTTTGCTCAATCAACAAACAGTAAATCATAAACTTCAAATTAAGTATCCCTAAACATTGAACATTTTCCTACTAAATGCTGTCAAACCACTTTAACCACTTACCCACCCAACTCCAAAAATGCAACTGATCTGCACAATTTGGGGATATTCTGATGATGAAATTTATATCATATAACAAAAATTGCACCCATGTTTATATCATAGCTCTTCCATTACCAGCTGGCTCAATCCCGCACCTAATATGTCCACAGGCTCAAAATATGCTGTTCAGCCTTAACTGGTGTGGGTGGTGGCATTTTAATCTCAGCTGATGCAATTCTGTGGTGCTGCTCCTCCCTCATAGAGGGGGTGGGGCACAATTGGCTGTCCTACAAGACGGGACTTTAGGTGGTCCAAAGCATTCACCTTTAGAGTTCGCTGACATCTCACACTCTGTCCACAGTGTGTGTGAGAAAGCTTACCAGTAGCTGCCTGTGAAGTATTGGTTTGTCCTGGGACTCTTCCTCCTCCAGATATGCTGGCTGTTATACATATCCTAACATGCACTGAAAAATGGCAATAAGACCACAACAACAACTGTCCAATTCAAAAGAAGTAAGTGCTGTTACTTGATAGCAGGATGGTGGAACTCACTCTCTGCCACATGGAATTTGAAAAACTCACTATCTGCTTATTCCCTTGGAAAGAGTCTCTTGAACACAAAGTGCCTCCAAATAGACTTTACTAATCTTTCTCTCAAGTAAAAACACAAGAGAAAAATTATGAAAACTCTAAAGAAGAAAATAAAAGTGCTTTCTTCTTCCCCCTTGTAAGTTGGCAAGTTCCCAGACTCATCCATCCACACTCGAAAGGGACAATCATCTGCACTTTTAAAGGCAATACAGCCACAGAGGTGGGTTGGTTGTCCCAAAAGTCTTTCTTGTGCCCACACCTCCCAAAACTGTGTTAGACACTGCTACAAGCAAAAGCTGGAGACATAATTTATAGAAAACTTCTATACAGGTTTATTTGTAACACTATACTGGACTTTTGAGAATAATAATGCTAATTTTGACAACAAGATCTCACCTTCTAGGTAGAATCCCATATAAGAATTTGAAAAAACTACTGATGTTTCAACTCCAACATGACAGCATTTCTTAACTTAGTACAGGTTGAAAAGTAATTACACAATAACATGGACATTTTAATACATTAAGACAGCCATTCTTATTCAAGTACTGGAGATGAAAAGTTAGCAAGATAACAGCTTGGTAAGATTGCTAAAATGAAAATAATATCATTTAAGCAATATCATCTTATACTGACTTTATATAAATCAATAGGTGCTCAACACTAATACACATATGAACAAAATGACTGGTGTACAACCTCGTTATGGATGTTGTTGTTGTTGTAGTAGGCTTAACACCATTTTTCAGCACAAGATAGACTATACATGGCGGCCGGTATTTGAGACTTGAACCCAAGCAGACAAAGATGAGATGGCAGTGATCCATAACGGAGAGCGCTTTAGTCCACTCGGGGCCCCCACCTCCTTATGGAACAGTCCAAATAAGGGAATATAAATCATATGAATCATAAATAAAATAGTCCCACAAGTATCAAGATGTGGCTAAAATCTAATTCAGCAAGCTGGGGAAATCTACATACTTACCTAAAGAAAAAGAAAAAGATGAATAAAATTAATTCTCAATGACAATAAATATACCCTGAAACATCTATCGGTGGTAGGAAAATTACACATATGGTATATGAAAAACTGTTAAGTGAGACAATTCCAATTCCAAACAGGAATAATACTCAACCTGAAAGTAATTTATTATTATAATAATGATGTACATAATGAAAAATGCACAATTTGTGATTCATGCTCAATGTCAAGACAAATATGTACAAAGCGTTATCTTTTTAATCCATCTAACCTATGGCTCGGCAGAAAATAATCAGGATTAGTGCACATAGGGAAGATTATTACAGGTTGGACTTCAGAACTTTACAGTCACTCTATGAGAGGATTAATCAGTATCAAATATTTGTGCGTATTTTCTGTTGTCGTAAAATAAAAAAGCTATGCAATAGCAACAGATAATGTATTACTGATATTAAATGTTGCCTCTTTAAACACATTTCAATGACTGGCTTCAAGTTCATAATGTGATGGGATTTTTAACATTTAAGGTAGATGTTTTATGATAGATGGAATAAAAACAAGAGGTCCAAGTGGACCTGATATTACTTATCTGACCTGCATCTACTTAACATGTAAATGCAAAGACTGTTCACCAAGATATCTGATGATACATTTTGTTTTAATTTTTTTTACAAATGTGACCCATTTCTACTATTGACCAATATCAATCTACTATTTATATTATTCAAAAGTCTGCTTGCCAGAATTTTGGCGAGTTAAATGATAATCAAACATCAATGTCACCAGCATCATCATAAGTTCTGACAGTCCATCAACTGATTGAAAGACCCAATGATACACAAAACTGTTAAGTATGAAATTGGTCATTTTACAGACCGGCTTACCTTGATAGCTATTTATCATTAGTTTTCCGATGTCCAAAATTTCATACACCTATCCTTAGACTGTCAAACAATCACTTACAGCCGATCAGACATCAGTTGAATAAAAACAATGCAGTATGCATGTGGCTATCTCAGGCTTCGGTGGTCCTCTACAATTAGCTAACACAACCATATTTTTTGTGATTGCAAGTTGGGATTGAACTTATATCTGCTACACCTACCCTGGCTACATATGCTGCATGTAGGATTCTTGTCAAACCTCATACTAAAATAGTCAATAAATAAAGCCACTTCCTCCATGTCTCACCTGAGCTAGAATTGCTACAAGACTCATAGGTGACGATCTTCTCTTGGGATAACATCCACTGCTTCTGGTTATCCTCTCTTCCTGTCCCTTGAACTGTAATACCATACTCATCAATGGTTGGTGGAGTGACTTGGAGGTGGTTTTCATGCACACATGAAATTTGTAAAATATTTTCTTCATTCATAACTGATCAAAACTTTAAGTGCAGGCTCTTAAAAAAAGGTGAGCTTACCAGCATATTTTTAAAATATTTATAATTTTGCAGATTTGATTTCTTCCTTTCTCGAAATTCTTAAGTTATGTAACTTATCTCTGTTATGTTTTTATGTCAGTGCACATGAGAACATTACACCTCTTTCAGAGATTAACATAACAGTGATGGTTATGATGCTGATGTTATCTTAACATATTTTTGTAGATGTAAGAAGGAAGGAGTAAAAAAAAAAGAGGTGATTTCTTTTAGTTTACTCATAATAAGACATGATTTCTTTCCTAAAAATACTAGAAACATATATCTCATGAATAACTGTCAACATCAAAACTCAGTTTCTTTAATGTCTTACTAGCTGAAGATTGATGCCATGATTTCTTTGCATGTAACAGTGAATCTGCTTCAACACTACAAACTCTTGAACTCATGTCTCCATAATAAACGGTTTATGTGAAACAAAACATTTTATTCAAGAAGTATTCATTTTTTGCTTTGTTTTGATTTAGTGTTTAACACCATTTTTCAGCACAAGATAGGATATACATAGCGACAAGTATAAATGGTGGAGGAAGACTTGGAAAAACCCAGGAAAGAACCACCGACCCACGAGAAGCTACTGACAAGCTTTCTATCACACCCTCATTGGCCGAATCTGAGACTTGAATCCACGCAGCCAGTGGTGAGATGACAGTGATTCGAAATGGAGAGCAGTTTAGACAACTCTGCCTATCGGGACTCCACTCATTTTGTATGCCTTGATATCCTTGATCACACTATGGAATGAGTATGGACTAAGCTAAGGTAACTGAATTATTCTGCTTAATATATCAAATTATTTACAGCAGTGTTTGATTGATTGCTTGATATCATATGACCTGACATATGACCATGACCACTCACACATCTAAAATAGGATTTTCATGCTTTTGAACTTTCTTTTATTCCATCATCTTTATTTTAATTCATAAAAAGATGCACATATCGGCTTTTAACATAATTCATTCTCTATCAGCAAACAATACACCCATCCTTCTATGTGAAAACAACAATAGCTAATGCAGTGTCAAATTTGTTTATCTCTATTAAAACCATTATCTTTGTTTTTCTGATTGATTAAAGTCATACTCTTTTAATTTATGTGGCAACAAATGTTCATTACAACATCAATGTCATGTGATTCAAATGTAAAGGTGTCATGCACAGCTATGCATACAGATGATTGGATTGAATTAGTTAAAATACAGTTATGCATATAGATGATTGGATTAAATTAGTTAAAACACAGCTATGCTTACAGATGATTAGATTGAATTAGTTAAAATAGAGCTATGTATACATATGATTGAAATGAATTAGTTAAAACACAACCATGCTTACTGATGATTGAATTGAATTAGTTAAAACACAACTATGCTTACAGATGATTGGATTGAATTAGTTAAAACACAACTATGCTTACAGATGATTGAATAGAATTAGTTAAGACACAACCATGCTTACTGATGATTGAATTGAATTAGTTAAAACACAATTATGCTTACTGATGATTGAATTGAATTAGTTAAAACACAACTATGCTTACAGATGATTGGATTGAATTAGTTAAAACACAACTATGCATACAGATGATTGAATAGAATTAGTTAAAACACAGCTATGCATACAGATGATTGAATATAATTAGTTAAAACACAGCTATACATACAGATGATTGAATAGAATTAGTTAAAACACAGCTATGCATACAGATGATTGAATATAATTAGTTAAAACACAGCTATGCATACAGATGATCGAATAGAATTAGTTAAAACACAGCTATGCATACAGATGATTGGATTGAATTAGTTAAAACACAACTATGCATACAGATGATTGGATTCAATTAGTTAAAAGACAGCTATGCATACAGATGATTGAATAGAATTAGTTAAAACACAGCTATGCATACAGATGATTGGTTTGAATTAGTTAAAATACAACTATGCTTACAGATGATTGAATAGAATTATTAAAACACAGCTATGCATACAGATGATTGGATTGAATTAGTTAAAATACAACTATGCTTACAGATGATTGAATAAAATTAGTTAAAACACAGCTATGCACACAGAAGATTGAATTAGTTAAAATACAACTATGCTTACAGATGATTGGATAGAATTAGTTAAAACACAGCTATGCATACAGATGATTGAATAGAATTAGTTAAAACACAACTATGCTTACAGCTGATTGGAATGAATTAGTTAAAACACAACTATGCTTACAGATGATTGGATAGAATTAGTTAAAACACAGCTATGCATACAGATAATTGAATAGAATCAGTTAAAACACAACTATGCTTACAGATGATTGAATTGAATTAGTTAAAGACAGCTATGCATACAGATGATTGAATAGAATTAGTTAAAACACAGCTCTGCATACATATGATTGAATTAGTTAAAATACAACTATGCTTACAGATGATTGGATAGAATTAGTTAAAACACAGCTATGCATACAGATGATTGAATAGAATTAGTTAAAACACAACTATGCTTACAGCTGATTGGAATGAATTAGTTAAAACACAACTATGCTTACAGATGATTGAATAGAATTAGTTAAAACACAGCTATGCATACAGATAATTGAATAGAATTAGTTAAAACACAGCTATGCATACAGATGATTGAATAGAATTAGTTAAAACACAGCTATGCATACAGATGATTGAATAGAATTAGTTAAAACACAGCTATGCATACAGATAATTGAATTAGTTAAAATACAACTATGCTTACAGATGATTGAATATAATTAGTTAAAATACAACTATACTTACATATGATTGGATAGAATTAGTTAAAACACAGCTATGCATACAGATGATTGAATAGAATTAGTTAAAACACAACTATGCTTACAGATTATTGAATTGAATTAGTTAAAGACAGCTATGCATACAGATGATTGAATAGAATTAGTTAAAACACAGCTCTGCATACATATGATTGAATTAGTTAAAATACAACTATGCTTACAGATGATTGAATAGAATTAGTTAAAAGACAGCTATGCATACAGATGATTGAATTAGTTAAAACACAGCTATTCTTATAGATGATTGAATTGAATTAGTTAAAACACAACAATGCTTAAAGATGATTTGATTGAATTAGTTAAAATACAACTATGCTTACAGATGATTGAATTGAATTAGTTAAAAGACAGCTATGCATACAGATGATTGAATTAGTTAAAACACAGCTATTCTTATAGATGATTGAATAGAATTAGTTAAAACACAACAATGCTTAAAGATGATTTGATTGAATTAGTTAAAACACAACTATGCTTACTGATGATTGAATTGAATTAGTTAAAACACAACTATGCTTACAGATGATTGGATTGAATTAGTTAAAACACAGCTATACATACAGATGATTGGATTGAATTATTTAAAACACAGCTATGCTTACAGATGATTGAATTGAATTAGTTAAAACACAACTATGCATACTGATGATTGGATTGAATAAATTAAAACAATCTCAATTATCACTGCCACAAAAATATCCATTCACAATTATGAACATGTGGATTGTGAAATTTGTCTAATCATGTGACTAGGAATGCAACTCGCAAGTAATAGGTCAAATTTCATCAATGTCAGTTTCCTCTCATCTTTCAGCAGATTAAAGCCTTATACAATGAAAAAATTTCCTTGCAATTTCTGAGAGAAAAAAAAATTTCATATTGATTTCATGCAAGTATGACTTAACAGAATTTAAATTTGCTAGGACACTTGGTAAACAGTTACACTTGACCACCACCATGTTGATTTCTAGTGCTGATAGACTTGTTTTCAAACTTATATAAAAAAGGATGCCAATATTGAACTGTTAGTCTGTTTAACAACCAGTTCACTAGCATACTATAATCCACTAAGCGTTTGGATTGACTCAACAAATATGTTTATGGCAAGCACTCAAGTTATTTATACTGCAATCTCCAAATATTCTGGCCAGAACTCGACACCTTAAACACATGATCAGTTCAGTTAGGACTCGGTTATGTAATTGCTTCTGGCATCAAGTGATGGCAGAAAAGTTCTTGGTTTTGATAGAAAAATCAACATCATTGACATCATGAATACATTAGAAGAAATACTAAATTGTCTTCACATCATTGAGGAAATATGAGTGCTAATTAAAAACTTTTAAGTTCAGTTCAAACCCTGAAACTCACTACTCCATAAATAAACTGTATCTGTGAAACAAAGTTTTTATTCACCAAATCCTCCAGTTGCTTGACTGCATTGCTATCTTTGATCAAAGGTGTCAATGAGTATAAAAAAGTAGTTTTTCTTATATTACTTACAAGTGTGTATGTGTTGGATTTGTAATGTAGCTTTAACAAATTTTCAGTCATATTACTACCATGTCTGCAGTGAGGCAGTTTATAGTGATGTCTAGCACTGGGGCATCATGCAGCAGATATGTAGCATGATGCACCACCCAGTCACATTATCCTGACATCAGGCCAACCAGTCCTAATAAATGTACTAACATCTCAATGCTGAGCACTTAGCTTCCATTTATGTGGCATGATAATGCCATCAATTTTTATAAAGTGCTGTTAAAACCTACCCATTTCCACCATTTTTGACAACATTGTCTATGTTATTTTTAAATTCCTAATTCAAACATCTGGATAGATAAAAGTTTCAGTTGATCATCAGAAACATGTACTGAAAATAATACAGAAATAAAGATATGGTGTGAATATAATATGCATGATTTACAAAAGGGAAACTAAAAAGAAACTAATCCTATTTAAAAGAAGCACATTTTTAAGTAAATTATGTTTCTCCAAGAATATTTGCCCCAATTACATTACATTACAATACATATATTAGCCTGCTACCTCACAATTGCAGCCTTACTAAAAGATGAAAATGGTCTTTTCCCATCTATTTCAATAGACAAAGGGCAATAACTCTTGCCCATTACTTCCCCATGTCCTGCCAGGTATCGCTAGTTTTTAGCTGAGCAGGATGCTGGCATGGCAGGATAGTGGAGAGAGATTTTAAGTAATGTTAGTAGTAATTATTGTTATAGTTTACTTCAAAATTTGCAAGTGTTTCAGCTTCAAATACATCCATTTGCACACTCAAATTCAAATGAAACTTTTAAGAAAGAACCTGTATCTGCTAAAACTTCACTGACTACATATGTCCTTGCAAGATTCTTATCAAACCTCATTCTAAAACATTCATTCAATAAAACAACTTCCTCACCATCTCACCTGAATTCTGACTGCTACCTGTCTCAGAGGCAATAACCTTCATTTCTGTAGACACACACTGCCTTTGGTTGACATTTTCTTCAGTCCATATATCTTTTACTGTAATATTTAACTAATCAAGGGACAGTATTTTGGATTGGTGGTAGTATTCATGCTCATCTGAAATTTGTATAATATTTTATACTTTAAACTGATCAAACCTCTAATTAATCTATAATGTGTGCATGATGCTAGGTTGTACTTCAGAAAACAATCACGTCAATGGAATTACATGCATTATGGATGAACTGCATGCCATGATGGCATGATAACAAATGATGATGATACCCTATTCATAATATAATGTAAGTCGTGGTATTATCTATCGATCAACGTGTATTTTCAGAAGAAAAAAAAAATTAGTAAAACTATTTAAGGCAAAGTAATAATCTATAAATATATTATCCATCCATTATTTTGAAAAGTCGTATTACTACAATCCATTTAGTATTCGTTTGATACAACCCCCGATTTGTTTACATTAGAAATGAATACATATATATATATATATATATATATATATATATATGCCAATGTGGTGTTTTCTGAAAAAATAAAAATAACTGTAAAACCCTACATTAATATGACCCCGCTAGTAACGCAATCCAATGTTTTAGACCCCAATTATCGTGTTATAGTGGGGTTCCACTGTACTTGAGACAACATTGCAAACACTTAAAAGTGTACAAACTGGCTATTGACATTTACTGACACTCAACTGCCAAATGTTACAGTGCTGACTTGAACTTGATTAGGTATGCCACCAAATCAGATTTGTCTGTTTACCAGCCATGGTGTTTCTGGTGTCCAAATGAGTGAGCTTGTAAGATCGAACTGGCAAGGTAATTTAAAACTGACATTCAAAGGCTTTGCTGCAAATAATCTGACCAGGGTAAGTGATGTCTGAGTAATCAAAGACTCTTATATCTCCATTATGTTTATCAAAGACAATGATGATAATGGATCAACAAATCTTAGATGTGCGTAGTAATCTTATGGAGCACAATTACAGGAATATAAATCAATGAAGGAAATGACTGAAATCATGATTTAAGCAACCTGTTTTCTCTTCACATGAAAGTAGTTTTGATAGACTTAAACATCACAATAATATTAAAGGTGTATGAATTCAAATCATACTTGCTTATCATCACTGGCAAGTAGAAGTACATGGTGTGAATTTTCGCTATTTTAAAAAAATTTAAGCATCATCATGGTTTTGATTTGGTATGACATATTACACAAAAAGACAATGATGAGGTTTGTATAAATACAATATTAACATTACTACCCAGAGATGAAATTTAGCGCATAAGACTAAAAAAAATCCACAAGAGTTTGCAATCAGTTTTGGAGTTAGATTGGGCTCATCATCACTACATATAAGTGACAGATTCTGACCACAATTATAATGTTTCAGAATTTACAGATGGAGTAACTGATTTTCTAACAATGGATGCCAATTTTGATAGTAATTTTGTACCACGCACCAAAGAATGTTAGCTTCACAATGGCATTACCAGACCCTTATATATATTCAACTATAATTATGTTACAGGTCAAATGAAAAAAAGCATTGGAACCACCTAAATGTGCCACACCAATCTTAGGCCAGCTTTAAATTAATGCACATGCAAACTCCCACTTGTTGATTGTACTACCAAATGAGAAAAAACTCAGGGATTGATTTTACAAGAAAAGAAGCAGAATTCGCTGTTGAATCAATGACAATTATATTTCATGTTGATTATGTTGAACCAACATTGACTTGAATGGCATTCAGCATGCATACACTTTTCCATAAAGCAAAGAATGATTGTTTCTGACAGTATTCAATGGTGTAATTGGTTAATTTCAATGTAAATGTGGTGCAAGGCCCCCAGAACACACAATCACTGGTGACTTAAACATTCCTTAGACAGATATATTATGACAGATATATAAATCAAAAAGGGTAACTGCAGGTAAAGTGTGTGTATGTTGCACCTGAACTATAACTTAGTACACTACATCAAAGGCAAATAAATCATGAATGATTAAAAGTTAGGCAAACAGAAATGTACAAAATGTCAGAAAATAAAGAAGGCAAAAAGAAAACAGACTAATGAAGCATTAATAAAATATTACCATTTTTCTTCATAAAATGAAGCTTCAGCAATCTTTTGACCAGGGATTCTGTCAATGATTCTGCAAAACAGATTAATTATCCGTAACTTCTGTGATAAGATGGAAAAGTGATCTTGGTAGTATCAATGCATTTAAAGGACAGTGTGTGTGTGTGTGTGTGTGTGTGTGTGTGTGTGTGTGTGTGAAAACTTGTGAAAGTTATACTAAGGACAAATGCTCATCAACTTTTACCAGAACCATGGCTTTGATGGTGATGCTTTGATAGTACAGCTTTCAGAACTTTGCGTCCTGTGTGAGGCCCTTGGGTAATTTTGTTATTTCCTGTACTATCCCTGTATGAACGAAATGGTTGCTGGGGAGGGAAATTGATCTCTTTGACAGTTTTCCTGCAGACTTCTTCTACTTGTCCATTAAACATAAAAACTCTGCTCTTGGCACAGAGTAATTAGTTGCGTTCCTTGAGATGTAAATTTGTAACTGCAGTTATGCATTGGTCAGAGTATACTGAGTGGCTCTGTTCAGTACTCTGGCCATTCTGGAGTCCAAACTCCCAAGCATGTCCTGAGGTACTGGGAGAAGATAAGCTATTTTCTGCCAGCTGGAAGACAGCCATAAAGCCATCGCAATGATATTGTAAACTTAACTACTCATTGTCATCAAATGCCATCTGACCCATACATATGGGGTGTGGCTTTGTCATCCTCAAAGTGGTGATAGCACTAACAACTGCTGGGGTTTCCAAACGAAAAAGTGATGTATGACCAAGGTAGAACTGCTGACAAAGTTATGATGAGGTAAGTCAAAATAACCCTAACTCTCCCAGACTATGGAAGTAACTGAAGTCAGACTCTTCTTTTTCTTTATAAAATCAACAGGTGCTGGAGATCTGGTCCAAAATATTGATAGAATGGGAAGAGGATGGCAGAATTCCAGAGGTCAGAGTGTAAGGCAAACACTATACAGAAAGATGTTGCAACGACTGCAGTGAGTATGAAATCTTGCTAAAAGATGAATCAAGCACATGCCCATGGGACTTAGGCATCAGACTGTTGTGTTATGTTATTGTTTCTTTCTATATTCTCTTTGAAGGTTCTTCCATAGAAAGACAAATTCTTATTATATAGATGCAATTCATTTCTTCCCTCTTTGTTCTCAGTGCCTTTCATATAGACAAAGTGAGTGATACAAAGGTCTTTTAAAAAAACTGAAAACTAGGCATCAATACTGTATATTTACTAAACTAAAAATCCAATCTGTATTCTTTAGTGATCTGGATGGAAATAACATCACGTAAAGTGCACTGGAACAATTTTTGTAAGCTACCAAACAGAAAATCAGATCAATGTTTCATAAATGTGTGCAGCATGAAATGTCATTTACAAGTAAATGTCATTTTTGTTTATGATAAAATCTATGCACTAACATTTGTCCATTTGATATTTAAATGAATAACTACAGCAGTTCAGTAACTACATGACTGAATTTTCATCATCACGAAGTCTAATAGAATGGCAAAATAAAATAATAACATATTACCATTATTCTCAAACAATTCTGGATGTCCTTCAAGCCAATTTTGGACCTGATCTGTCAATTCTGAAAAACAGGTAGGATAATTACCTTCAATTTCTCTTTGTTCAATCAATGTACTTAATAAACAGGGATGAAGCATACAAAGCAATTACATCTGTGATAAAATGAAATGGAAATCAATCTAAGAAATAGATCAAATTTTCATAAATTTATCTAAACACATTAATAAGAATATTTGAAAGCAAATGTCATTATTGGTTACCGTCAAAGTTGATCTGTTGTTGACCTGATGTCCAATTCAACCACTTTGACATATGCATATCCCAAAGTTGCTGACTGAATATTTAGTTGTTAATAACAACCAGTGGTCTCCTAATTCATTCAAGGTGACAAAAGCACATGTAAAAATGGAGTCATTGTGGTACTATCTCACTTATAGACCTCTCCATCTTTATGACATCATACAAAATAACTGGATGGTTTTAAGTGCTCAACTACATAGGATGCAGAAGAAAAATTCTCAAGTTTGCCTCTCACTCACCTGATATCAGCCTAACAGCCACAAATAAAGAGCACTTGGCCAAGACATCTGTTAGAATGGACCATACTTTCATGTTTGAATTTTGTTGATTTCCATGTGCTATGAAAATATTTCAAAGTTTCTGTACATTTTGCACCTTCATTTGCCTTTTACTGATATAAGCATCATTAAATAAAAACAATTACATCAAGGCCATTCTGCTGTTTACTGAATGTAAACCAAATGAATTAAGATGCTCAAAAGGCAAAATAGCAAGAGTTGGGTGAAGATGTTTGATCAAAGTTTAAGTTTTTTGAAGGAAATTGTATTGTTAGCAGATTTACAGATATCACAACTCCATGCCATCATCTGCCTTTGGTGTATAATAAAAATAATATCTCTTCTAAATATTATGTATTTGAATTTTCATACCTGATCCATCAATGGTTACCATTACACTTGTGTATGCATGGGATTGAGATGACTGTTTACAAAGTTTCTTTTGAATCCAATTTTGCCCGGTTATCCAACCATCTCTAATGTAAGTTTCTGAAAATACTAAACAATATGTTGCCAGCCTTCAGCCTGTTTGTAAATTGCACTTCACATAATCTACAAACTTATTATGTATAATTTGCCGGCCACCGAGATACAAGTAAATATAATGCTTACTTTACACAATTAATTATATGGATTAAGAAAGCTATGAAAGAGGAGGGAACTGAATATGTCCATTTCTGTTAAGGAAATCACAGCAACTGAAGTGTATCAAGCAGTGGATGAAATTACATTTGAATACTAGTGTAATTACAAAAGACTGGAGAAAAGACTCCACAAGTATTACCATAAACCTAAATAGAATGGTTACACTTTAGCAGTGCTGTACTAGCAAGGTCCCAAATTATTCAGATAAATATATCAGATGCACATGTTTGTTATTTTTCTCATCTAGAACTTTCTAATACTCAGTTAACAGAAAAGGTACTTCTTGTAAAAGGGAGAAAAAAATCACAATTAAACAAGGCTTTCCAAACTCAAAATTTGATTAGGAATTTATGAACCTGTAAATGCCTGTGGGATTGAATGCCTACAAAAACATCTTGTGTGATATATCAGTCATGTCAGGCACAGAAAGTCCTAATCAAACTGTGACTTTGGCTAAGCCATATTTAATGGTAAAATTAAAGCAGTCAGAGATGAAGAAATGGCAATACACAAATTACTTCTACAATTGACAATAACTATGGTGATTTTGTGTTGCAGTCCTTTCAGCACTAAAACTGGGGGAGAACCTATTAGGCTGATTTGCATAGATAAAGTAAATGAAGCTGAACAGCATGGTTGATTTTAATTTAGGTAAATCAAACATATATATTGAAGCAACACAAGTAATCATACTTACCTTGAATAAGAATGTTTAAGCCATATTTAATTAAAAAAATAATGGCTACTTTGTGATTATTGGCTAGTCTGTGATTAGTGGTGACATTTCTGTAAAATCATTGCTTATCCCAAATACAAAATGTATCATATGATTATTTTCACAGATGGAATATTGCAAAATATCAAAATCGAGCTGTATATCAGTTAGAAAAAGATAAGCCATACTAAAGTCCAGGAAAACAAATCTATAATCTCCTAGTTGACAGTATTTTGACTTTGCAAAGTGCAGTTGAAAGATAGCAACATTTTATTCTTTGCACAAATACCATACCACCATTAGTCATTATGTAGTATACATTATCCAGCAACACAATGCAATCAGGTAACAGGACTATGTGCTAAATCAGAATTCAATCTCAAATGAAACTAACATGCTTAAGTAATCATTGACAGATCAAGTAACATCAGCTTAAGTAATTTTCTGCTATTTCATATTTGTCAGCAGAGCACAATCTGTCATTTCCATTTGTGGATCATTTTTAGACCCGTGTAAGAAATATTCCTGGATAGTGATATGCTAAGAATTATGAAGCACGGAACAAAATAATATTACATAATACATATACTTATCTCGAGGTAGGCATACATGATTAATAAAAAGAAATAGTATAAACCTGTTTGAAAATTATTTATTTAATGTTCTGTTTTCTTATTGTTTATGTCTAATTTAGATTTGTGTATAATTTGATCGTACGATGACAAGAATTTAGCAATCACAAGTTCCTATATCACTACCTCTCCCTTTTGACTAGAGTATTGTTTGTTTTATGCATTATTGAATTGGACATTTTATATCAGTGTGCCAGTAATTACATTTCTGCTTTGAAATTGTAAATACCTAACTCATTAACATGTAATCCCAAGAGAACAACATAATGAACAACAATACGGTTCGTTTACGCGCTGTATTATATACTTCCCTTGGAGTTGATGCCAAATCCGTAAAAGCCGACCTGCAGTTTGCTTTCATGTAAGCAACCTTTCACCATACCTGTAAACTTTCACATCAAGAGGAGAGAAAAAAACCTTCCCATTTTTGGGGTCGCTCGATGCTTACATCTGGATTTCATAATCTATTTTGATTTTTCCAGATAACTCCTGAGTATAATATTATGTCTTTGATTTTCGTTTCTTCTCAATAAGAAAAGTCACCAATGTTCTGTTGTATCACCCATGATATATTGTTGTAATGAAATAATTACTTTACTAGGAAGAATTCGCTTCTTCACTAAATAAAACGTTAAGGTTAAAGATTATTCGCATAAATTGAGGATTTGTTTTAAATTTACAACAACACAAAAATACAAAAAAATCATCCACAATTAATTTCAATCCTAAGAATGATCACTATGAGTGCAGTAACTCCATATCCTATAGCGCCATTCCCACGCAAGAAACTTACACGCGTGAACACCTGACATTTTTATACCATATATACCGATGCTAATTATATTATTAAATTAAAAGGAATGAAAATACATACCACGCAGCAAATGTGTCCTCAAAAACTAATTTAAAATACACGTTTTATAGTAAACAATACTAAATGCTTTAAAAGTTGACAATAAGAAATACGGACAGATATACGAGGGGAAAAATAGTTGCCAAATGTACATAACCATGAGAAGCTTAATATTTAGGTAGATTTAGATAAACAAAATTGGGAATCCTTTTTTTGCCAATCAATTGCTGTGCTTGCGTAACACACAATGCTGAAGAATGTAGTTCTTTGAATTATGACTGAGGGCCTATCGTTTTCTCAAAATAGATGCATCGATACGGATTAACTTTTAACTAGTAGTGCTGGCCTTCTTGCTTGTCTATTTAAGACTGATCTTTAGCTATTATGCAATCTGGCAACAGCTGAGCAGAATATGAAAATAGAGTATGTCCTGGGGGAAAAAAGGGCGCATCACAGGTAGAAACAGTTTTTTTTTTGCAAATTTCACACATACTGGACCAGGAAGATCGATCAATATTTAATGAAAACAAGGCTTTAAAAATATCATGAAAAACTCCTGATTTTACGTCCCAATCTCTATATTTTTTATTCAATCTCCCTACAATGCCTTACACCCCAGTTTTACAAAATTACGGTAATCATGATAATATTATGGAATAAAAAGCAATAATTACACATCAATGTACCGGTATAGTTGCTTGGCAAAATTCCCTCTTAACACAAGTTTCAAGCTTTTAATGATTAACTGTCCAGTACTGCTGTCACAAAACTAAAGACAAATTCATTGACTATCAACATATGAGATGCCGAAACAGCAAGCTTTCCACAAACACAAAACTAATATTGGTTGATGCCGTAGTTGATCTATATAATAATTTTATCCATTATTATTTTCACTTTTCATGAACATGTAAATTATGCTGGTTATGTGCCTTATATACCTAAATGTGCGTACTGTTAAAAACATATTACTTCAATTGTAGGATCTCTTATATCATTGAAAATGAAAAACTTGTGAGTGCGCGATTCAGCGTAAATAAACAAGCTATTAAGGACCAGTTGAAATACAATCTGGAAGAATGCAGTTTGGTCAAAACAATAAATAAAGCAAAATCTTTATAAATATTTTTGGGAATAAACATGGATTTAAGTGACGCTATGCATGCTTTGCATTGTGTAAGTAATGTACAGCTTAGTCTCTCCAGTAAACACAACCCACCCGTGAATTTTGAACTCTGTATTTACATTTAATTAATTTCATACTGAAGAAATCAGAAAATATCCACAAGCAAAATAATGATAAAAATCAATCTTAGTCATTTATAACAGTTTAATAATTGCTAGGTCACAGAAAGCTACATTATTTTACATGCCTATGTCTTAGGACACAAACAAAAATATAAAAAAATTTCATGTCCCAAGATTACAGCCATTACAGTAGTCAACACAAAGACCTAAAAACTGTCAAGTTTGGATATAGGCCCACAGATAAACCGACCCCCCCCCCTCTTCAAGACCTTTATTTTTTCCTAAATTATTCGGCTTATATGTGAGTATATATGGGAAGTTGCAAATCCAGTCCTTTCAGGCTAAATGGGTTCCCTGAGGTAGCTGAATGTTTTAAAGTGCTTATTTCCTGAGGTTAGTTGGTGGTTTTTTCTTGGAATTTCGTTGTTCTTTCCAGCACCAGATAAACTGGCAGCCATGTGCTTACAAATGGCATTAAGACAACAACAAAGATGATAACCAAGCAGCAGCAGAGGGGGTGAATCAGACAACATTTTTAAACAAGTTTTCACTGAAATCAGGCTTAAAACAATGAAATCAGGCAAAAAAATCAATGATCAGGCAAAAAAAGTCAATGAAATCAGGCAAAGAATCAATGAAAAATCAATGAAAAAATCAATGAAATTAAAGAAATCCTCCATCGATTTTTTTGGGAAGAGGGATTACAACGTCGTTGTCACTCACCCTCTCTGCTGCTATGGGTTAACCGAATATTTGATCCAGTCCGATACGATATCGTGTTCGAGGGTCATGTAAATCACTACGACGAAAATCCTCTTAGGATTTCACAAACAGACTAATTTGTAAAACCTCCTCTTGTAAATCAATCAGATTATTAGACTGGTCAGTGAGTTTGAAATTAATTCTGGTTAATGAATTATTATGACATCGCATATAGACTGGATTCACCGGGGATTCATTTATTAAAAACCCTGGAGGAGCTATTGGTGCAAATGAATACAAAATATACCCCTGCTGAGCTTGATTTGATCGTTCTAAATTTATTTGATAGCTTCCTTCGATAACATCACACACTAAATTGAGCGCAATCACCGTTGAAATATTCACATTGAACGGAGCAATATGCCTGCCACCACCATCTGGGTCATTATTATGTTTGAGGGTTTTTATTTCCGGTGATGTTGTTTTTTTCCACGCATCATGAATTATTTTAAAACCAATATCGATGGCATTACTGAGAAGTTTTTTTAGTTCTGGTACGACATATCCTGGTAGTTTGAACGTTGGAATGTCTTCAACGCGGATTTTATAATCTGCTGCAAATTTTGTTTTCGATAGGGGTTTATTGTCATCTAATATATCCTGAATAATTTTCAAATTAAATGTCTCCATATCGTCGATAATTTTATTGCATGTTTCTACGACGCTGATAAATTCATCTCGGGTGAGTGCGCCGGATCTAAGGGATATAAACAACAACTCAATATCATTATTCATCGCTCCGAAATTTTCAATGATTTTAAGTTTGTCAATAAAATAATATTTCTCTCTTTCATGCTTCAATTCCTTCTCCTTATAAATTAGTTGGGATCCGAGACCCAAAAAATCTCCAGTAGTTCTGTGAACTTGATAACTCTTTATTGGATTATCAGATTTTATCCTGTCGGTGATATAATCATTTTTTGGGGGTTCTGGTAAATCAACGGTTTTTTCCCGGGGTGGGATTTCAGGCCATCCTAGTACGGTTCTAATAGAACTCTGATATATATCTACGACGTATTCTTCTGAGTTTATTTCAATGGCAGATGATAGTGTTGGTTCATGAACTGTTATAGCGATTTTTGACTCTACTCCAGTAATCGATTTTATTCTACGCGCGAATTCATTATTGATTTGTTCAATTTGGTATGATCCGGTTGGTATGGAAACAACATTCCAGTCTGGGGTACCATCTGGTTTATTCTTATTTGCAAATACCAGTGAATTATTGGGTTGTTGACCACCAAATGATTTTGACCTAATATTTGGCCAACTGTGGTATACTCGTAATTTTGCTAGCGCTATCTCCTTCACTGGGACCGGAGAGGGGAAATTCACACTGAATTCTGGATTCGTTGAGGTTATTGAGATCATGCTTGTTTGTACTGGGTTTGTGTTCTCCACTATTTGTTGAAGTAATTCCATCTGTGTTGTCATTGTTATTATACTCATGTTGTATTTCTAATTTTGACATCGCAGAATCGTAAATACCTACCATCGCTGAAAACTCACTCTCTGATATAATTGTATCATCGAGCGATGACGATATCAATGAGGATAATTGCGAGTATGCAGTGGACACAACATGAAATTGAATTATGTAGTCTTGTAGTTTCCGTTGGCTGCATGATGATATTTTTTTTGTGATTATTGAAATAATTCCAGCGATTGTTGTTGCCGCAGAAATGCAAATTGGAACAGCTATCGGGGCCATCATTGTCACTGATGACAGTATAATACCAGCTCCGGTGATTACACCACTCACAGCGTACACAGTAACATCAATTGCGGTAATTCTCCTGCGATATTTTTTAATTTTCATTGCATACTCCTCAGACATGGTTTTGAGTCTAGTTTGATACTCTCTGACCTGATCATAGCGATATTGAGATGATGAAATCATTTTATTTTAAATACGCTAGCGTTTTCAATTACGATTTACTTAAATTCGCTACGAATTCCACATACCACGTTGTTGAGGCCCTAACCAAATTTTTATCAGTAGATGTGATTGTAAACTTTTCAGTTGTATTCTTGTCGATGATCGTTGAAATCGTATTATTGACCCCAGATGAACTGGACGATGAAATATTAAATTGAGACAATGGTGTTACTAGTGTTAATCGATAAATACCCTTAACGGTTGCAGTGATATCTAATTTGTTGTTTGTAGGTGTCCACTCAAATGATCCGTGTTGGATTGTGTATACTACGTTGTTGGTTTTCTCATGAGGAATTTTTGTTTTTTCAATGACTGTTATCATCCTCGAAAGATCACCTTTGATGTCTTCGATGGAGGTTTTCGTCTCATCGATGGATTTTTTAATATCAGGGAGTTTTATTTTAATTTTATCCAACTGGGTTCCAATAAATTTATCAATGATATTTCTACGAAAAACTGTAAACTGTTTTCCGTTTTCTTCAATTTTAGATTCAAGTGTTGTTAGTACAACCACAGAATTGTTTAACCCATCGCTGAGAATTTTTAATCGATCTGTAATCGTCGAAACGAGTACACCCGGTTTGAGATTACCCTGATCGGAAAATAACGCAACAGTGTTCTCGATTGCGTTTCGTTGTTTAACTAAAATATCATCCAGAGAAATATTACTTGATTTCAATTTACCCTGTTTGTCCTGAAATACAACTATTCCGTTCGGGTCAACACTTGTTAAATTTAACGTCTCAGCTATTTCATCTTCAATTATTTTTTTTATATCCTTGATAGAATCAGGTGCTGCAGTGCCATCGGGTTTAGGTTTCAAAGATCTCCCCCAAATATCAATCATGTTATTGTAAAACTCTTTCTCTCTCTAAAAAGCGATTACTAGTGTAGTCATTTACGACAATATGAGGTGGTTTTCTAGATGCTGAAATAGCATCAAGGACATTTAATACTTCACTGCCGCATATTGGTGGGTCATTGATTTGTTGTGTTGGTAGCGTAGAATACCAAGTCTTCATTGGAAATTGTTTTATGTAACGCATAAACTCTTTTGTTGGGGCTAATCCATATGAATCAAAATAGACAATCCCACGTGGATCAATAGCGTATGCAACCCAGTGAGTTCCAGGTCCGGTGCTGTTATCGAGATTAATAATACCTGTTTCAGTTTTGGTTGGTTGATGTGGTAATTGATCTATCATAAAAACACCTCTGAAATTTTTAATCACTAGTTTTTTAGCCGAATCCATTAAATCAAAATTGGACATGGGAACCATCGAAGATTTGGAAACAATCGAAGATTTCTGAATTAATAAACCGTTCCTGGTAGTCTCAGGCCTGATCCGTGAACGGATCTCCCGCTGTACCATGAATACGGGGTTCCTGGTAGTCTTAGACCTTTTCCGCTGTACCATGAATACGGGGTTCCTGGTAGTCTTAGACCCAATCCGTGAACGGATCGTCCCTTTTTTTTATATCCCTTCCCAGTTGCCTTCTTTAGTGCCATTCCTGCTGCAGTACCAACGGCTCCTAACGCCGCTGCTTTAGCCACTGCTGGGGCTGCTGCTGCAATCAATGCTGGTATTGCAGCTAACAACGGGAATATACCACCTGATTTAATCATATTTTTGATAGCAGCCGCAGAAAGAGTAATCTGGACCCCTTTTTTTGCTACTAGTGCATCATTGAAATGTTTCACCTGACGAGTTGTCAGCGATAATTTATTTTCACCACCAGTCATTTGATTAGGTTTCAACGTGATTGTGGTTCCACATTTTTTAGCCGATTCTGATTGCAATTTTTTGATTTGACCAGGAGTTAACGTAACACTAATAACACTATATGACATTATACATAATAGATTGATTCTAATGGAAAAATCCTTCGGATTTTCAATCAAAGATTTTCCACTGGCGCATCTACCACTCTCATTCTTCCACCAACACCTTCGAGTAGCATTGATTTATCGCTGAGAATGACAGCAACCGCTCTATAATCAGCAATAGCACCACGAGTCACATTAGCTCTAAAATGTATATCAACAACAGATTGTCTTGTTAAATCGAGATGTTCCAGTGAGAAGTAATAGATCGGATACAGATTTTTAAACTCATATTGTGATATTTGTAGACCGGTATCCACATTTTGATCGCGTGCCATAAATGACAACAATCTATGATAAACTCGTGCAATATGATTTTCTGTGTAATTAAGTTGTATATCCTCGGATGGTTCCTGTTGGCCGTTTATTCTCAGTGAGACGTCTTAAACACCTAACTGATCAAATATCATATGGCTGAAGAGTTGATTGCCAGCTCGTGCGTTATCCTGTAACGCAATAAATATATGACGTGGCGCAGAAACACCTTGTTTTGATGCTAGATTCCACGTGAATAACCCGTTGATATTTGATTGCTTCACGTCTGTACTCACTGATAACCAACTCAACAACGACTTTCCCCCTTGGTCCATAAATGATAGTATTCGTTCTTCTGCGGTGATTGCTGGAGTCAACACTGGCATCCACAATGATATTTTTGTTAAATTGGCTTTACCGGCATCAGCATTGGCATTTGCATTGTCTGTTGGAATCCTCCAAATTGCGTCATTATCATCACTTTTTCGTACAAGCGATACTGTATGCTTCGCTCCATAAATAACTTTTCGGACGTTTCTACAGAATCCAAATATATAATGCAGTGGAATCGCGCATGAAAATGATTTACGCGCTCCTTGCAACATTGCGTTTCGTGTTAAAGCTCCTAGATTGTAATTATCATCTTTGTTTATAATCATATTCTCGACATCA
Source organism: Unio delphinus (assembly GCA_029339505.1). NCBI lineage: Eukaryota > Metazoa > Mollusca > Bivalvia > Unionida > Unionidae > Unio > Unio delphinus. The sequence continues at coordinate 4,782,518 of JAQISU010000122.1, read as the reverse complement.
GCATCACTATTATCACGTTTTTTTGGTCGTCTTATAATAAATTGATTTCCAACAGCGGTATTTGTAACATCTTTTGCAAACATCATAGAGGGTCCTGCTGATCTTGTATAATCATCAGAATATCTCGCTAACCCTATGATTGTTGTAGCCACATCAACATCACGATCTATGGACTCAATTTCTTTTCCATCAATGAGATATCTAGCACTCTCAAATAGCGCCATGATACCATTATTGACAAACAAAACTTGAGTACCAGCTGGATACGGTGCTGGTACAGCAGTAGTATCAGCAGCTGTTACAATTTCTCCTTCTACTTCAATAAGTGCTTCACAGGGTAAAAAGTATTTACTGGTATCATGGACTTGAAGATCAATTCTTGCTCGACTATTTGAGTCTATGGCATGATAGGCGTAATATTGATAATCGCGTACAGAATCATCCTTGCCAACTGGGGCGTCTATATCAAACGCTGGATCACGTGACTGTTTGAACATTTTATTCTATTTATCAGAGTCTAAATCGTAAACGATTTTCATCGTGAAAAACGCTAGCGTGAAAAATCCATAGGATTTCATCTACGTAGTTTTCTAAAGCCACTTCCTGCTATCATATTTGGGTCGGGAGTTAAAGCCGTCGATGCTAGTTTTTCATCTACTGCGTTATTTATAATTTTACTAACACTTGCAGGCATTTCTTCTGTAGACGGTAACGGTTTCTTTTTTCGCCTCACTAATGATGTTATTTTATCCTTCGCAGTTGAAAATGCCTTTCCAGCAAGATCTCCAACAGCACCAATACCCTTATCACGAATAACATCAATGGCTTTCATTGATAATTGTTTAGCTAACGGCATCACTTTTGGGGCCATTCTTGAAAATAATCCTAAAATGGTATTGCCTAAACCATCTCAATAGTATGCTTTATAAACTGGAAACCGTGAATTAACTACATAGACGAGGGTTGGTTTATCATGATTGTAATGGATGATCATTATTATAAAAACAATAGTGTTTTCAATTGTTATTTAATCACTATGATACCCATTTGCTAACTCGTCAATGAAATCTCGATATGTTTTGATATCCATGATACCGCCGGCAAATAACCGTCTACAGATATCAGCTGCTTCATTAATTATTTCCGGTGAATTATTTCCAGCTCGGAATCCTCCTACAAGAACATCTAATCGTGATATATCATTGATAACACTATCAGGACAAGTGTTTCCAATCCTTGGATTTTGCAATCCACTTCCGCTATAACCAGTTGCTTCATCTAGTTTTTCTAAATCCGTGTTTTGTAAATAATCATCATCATCATCATCATCATCAGGTGGTAGTTGTTGTTTTTTAGGAGAGAAAGATATTTTCTTTGCAGGTTGCTGTCGCTTTCTTTGCAATCTTGGTTGTTTAAACTCTTCGTATTGATTATACACTAGATCAACCGCATCGATATATTCGATGTATGATGCACTAACTGTCTTTTTTTGACTTTTTCCAGTTTTGATTTTGTAGAATATATCAGCCCAGTGAGTGAAATTCTTAACATATTTATGATGTTCTGGTTTCAACCATTTTTTTCTGTTTTCATAAGAAGTAACAACAAGCGTAGGAATTTCTGTTGGATTAGTCTTATCAATTTCTGCTAACCCTTCCGCGTTAAATCTCACGCGTAAGTCCTCTACTGTTCTTTTTGATTCCATTTGTTTTGTTTGTTCAGTTTTCGCTGCTATTTTTTCGAGTTCACCAATAACAGATTTTCCCGTATCGGGACCATCTCCCAGTAAAGCACGCTCTACCCAGTTCGTTGCTGTGGTTACTGGTTTAAACAATTCTTCAGACCCCAGAGCAAAATCAGTTTGTAAACTCTGTCGTTGTTGCAGTTTATTTCTGACAGAGTCACGAATTGGTACAAATCTCCTGATTGCATCCAGTCGTTCACGAGCCAATCGGGTTGTTAATGCTTCATTGACCATTATTTGAAATCAGAAACCATTTTTCAATTGTAAAACACTTTTTCCCACTTTTGTTACATGTCGGATGATTTTTTAACACAGTCATGGAAGTGTTATTTGATTGTTTTGACAGCTCTATCACTGATGAGGAAAGTGTCATAATTGTATATAAAATAAATAATACTGACAGTTTCCTCATTCTATTTTTGACATTCCCGTTGAGGGTCGGCTAAAAAAAATGAGGGTCGATCACAATCAAAAAATGATAAATGATCGGGCAATCAATGGTCGGGTAATCAATTTTCTTGAATTAATGCCCGTAGGTTTCTAATTTTAGAGTTGACTTCTTTTTTCAATTCGTATTCGTTACCTAATTCTTTTCGTATTCCTTCTACGATAGTATACAACGGGACGAACACACTGATGTCACTGGAAAATGAAAGAGAGTCTTTAATAGAATTCTGAATTCTTTTGATGAGTGCATATTTCTTGGGTAGCATATATTTATTGTTGTTTACTCCGTATTGTATATCCTGAAAATCAGACACAATTTGATCAGGATTTAATCCATCTGATAGTTTGATATCCTGATTTTTCAATTTTGCTATTTCAACTATGATGCTATTCATGTTTTCAGAATTCATTATTCTATAAGAATGACATATCTCTAATTGAAAAATATGACGCATCAGACATAATTAAATTGAATTTTTTGTCCGTTCTTTTTTGAAATTGCCGTCTTGGTTATCCCCTCTGCAACCTTTTGTACTGAGGGCATACAAATATCGAAAAATTTACCGGCTTCATTCATAGATGAAAATATTTTTTCTTCGTTCAAAGATTTCACAGGTCTCGCCTTTTTTGAGCATTTCCCAGTCTTTCCTCGTTTGGTATTCTCACTTTGTGTGATAGCCTGCAGATTGGATACAGAATTATTCTTTGGATTAGAATCCTTGTGATCGATAACAGAATCACCTTCGATCAATCCATAAAAGCATTCAAATACGAAACGATGAATGAGATAAGTTTTCGTTTCTTTTCCCTCCCTAACAGTAAACACCAAATACCCCATACCATTGTCAGCACCGACAGGTTTCTTTAGTCTACGGTTTCTTACAACACCATCACTGGATGCTTCATAATTTGTAATCAAGGGATGTGGTCTGAATTCTTGGTTCATATATACTATTCTATTGTTTGTCTAATTCAGTGTTTGGTTCAATAATTACATCACTGGAGAACCTTTCGATGTAGTCTTGCGGAGTTCATATGATTTTGTCAGTGACGTTATCAGGGTCAAAGACTTTTTCAGGGTCATAATTTCTGATGGATTGTCCATTTTTTATTCTTTTATCATAATAACGCTTCAATTCCCTATATCGCTTACCACCACAATCAATACACAATTGTGATCTTCCCTTGACCCCAACCCCACATCGAATACAGGGTAACGGACCAAGACTTCCACGTCGAAAACTTTGCATATGATACCTACAGTATTCATTTTTTCTGCATGATTTGTTACACGGGGTTACATTTCCCATCATGAGCCTTTTGCAGTGATTCATTATACATAAATCTTTCATTTAAATGCTTGTTTTATATATAGCATGAAGGAGTTCAAGAGATTGACTTCGAAAAATGCTAAATTCAATACCGATAGAGAGTTTAAGAGATTGTTGAAAATCAATCCTAGATTTAATCTCGATAGACCAAAAAAACGTCCAATAGACGGAAACAAACGTAACAAACGTCCAAGAGACGGAAACATGAAAGAGTTTAAGAGATTATTAAAAATCAATCCTAGATTTAATCTCGATAGACCCAAAAAACGTCCAAAACGTCCAAGAGACGGAAACATGAAAGAGTTTAAGAGATTGTTGAAAATCAATCCTAAATTTAATATCGATAGACCCAAAAAACGTAACAAACGTCCAAGAGACGGAAACATGAAAGAGTTTAAGAGATTATTGAAAATCAATCCTAGATTTAATCGCGATAGACCCAAAAAACGTAACAAACGTCCAAGAGACGGAAACATGAAAGAGTTTAAGAGATTATTGAAAATCAATCCTAGATTTAATCGCGATAGACCCAAAAAACGTAACAAACGTCCAAGAGACGGAAACATGAGATCACCATGGAAGGATGCACAATTCAATCTTGATATAGTTTCTAATACACCCAAGAATAAAATTCTTGATGAACACATCAGAGACTGTTTTAATGAATTCAAGCGTGATGGAGCATCTTATTGCTGGTCAACATTTCGAATTGATGGTGTTGTTGACGCTACCATGAATGATGAAAAAGCAGCAGTGATCATTTCACGTATTGGGGAAAAAAGTCATTTTTTCCGAATCAAATTCATTATCCGTGAGGATGGAAAATGGATTATTAGGGATAAATTTGAACCCATTCTCAGGGGCAAAAAAACTGTCACCGTGAATCAGGATTCAAAACCGGGAATTTTGACTGGAATTGCTAAACCCTACTACGAAAGATCTTATCCTGTCACAGCAGTTGTTTACGGGATCTATCCGATCAATGAAAAACCTGATATTTCAAAACTAGCACCCATGAAATATTCGACAGGGCTCAATTGTGTAGCAGAACGAATAATGGAACACTTCACAAATGCGTCCCGGGGGAATAAACTAACTGATCTAAGACGAAAAAAAATAACCAAGTGGGAGTTCACGGTAAAAGAGCATGGAGCAACAATTCAGGATATAACTAAATTAGAAAAATCATTAAGATTTCCAATATCGGTAAGGACAATCACCGGAGAAGTATTATACGAATCGAAATATAAATCACAGGGAGCCCCAATTGAAATTATTGATCATAACGCACACGCGTGGTCATCTGCAGTAACAATATTCCCACGGGATAGAACCGTAAAATATCTATCCCAAACCGAAGAGTTTTTTTCAGAGCAGAAATTATTTTATGCTATTTACCATTTGAGTAAAAACGATCCTGTGTCAGTGCGGCTATTTCATAGTACTTCAGACGAAGAATGCAAATTTGATCAGTTTGTAAGGCCTAACGGAGAATTATACCGTACTGAAGAGCTGCAGAATCAAATGAAACAACTAGCTAGTGAGTTTTCTGGGGACGGAGAAGACAACGATCAATTATTAGCAAACTGTTTCACAGTACCATCCATTGCAGCACATTTTGCTAGAAAGAAAAATGCGTGGAACCCAACACGAAGTGAGTTTTTATCAGATGTCAAATTGTCCTGTCTTGAATACAGCCACGGCGGATTATGGAACACAAAATACACCGCTGATACCGTTATTTCAGTTGATATGATTGCGTGTTATCCAGGAAGTTTTCTTGGGTATGGAGAGTGTGAGAAATATTTCAAACGATTTGGACACCCTACACACGAAATGACCCGTGTTGCTATTAATGGACCACTGCCTGATTTTGATTTAACTGGATTCGCTTGTGTAGTATCATTTGAAATGGCTGAAGGGCTTCATCCGTGTAGTTATCTTTGGATTGGTAAACACATGTCTGAAAAACACTGGATGCCAATAGTGTTATTACGGTATATGCTTGATTGTAAGATGTTAAAATCATTAATTGTCAGTGAAGCAATTATATCCTATCGAGCACAGAAATCAGTCTGGTTACCACAACCTGATCTAGAAAAAATAATTAGCGAAGAGCGAAAACTGTTTCCTGATTTTAATGAACAACAAATCATGGATTGGTCCAAACAGTTATTTGAAATCAGAAACAATGAAGCAAAAAATCTAGGACGAAGAATAATCGGTAAATTTACCCAAGGTGGCAAAGATGATAATACGAAATATTCTTCACGATTGATTATAGACAATGCTGAATACGATTTTGTAATCACGGATTTAACGAATAAGGGCCTATATGTCAATCGTAAGGACGCATTTATGTCCGATGGAACCAAATTGGGTACAATTGTTACTTACACTGATGGATACCATCCGCAGTACACACATTTGAGAGCTTCTATGCTCGGTTATGCTTCTATTAATCTGTTTTCAATGATCAATAGATTTCCTACCACCGCAGTTAGAGTTGCTACTGACTCATTTTACATAAATAGCAAAATGGTTGATTTTAAGGCTACTGGCAACGAGAAATGGGGGACATGGATAATTAAGAAGGAAATGATTCATGATTATATTCCATCAGCAGATGTTACCATTGAAAATAATTACTTAGAAAGCAATCAGTGTTCAGAATTTTCTAGTGCACCACCGATTTCTGATCCAATCTGTAGATATAAAACAGTTTATTTAAACGGTTGTGGTGGGTCAGGAAAAACAACCCGGGTAATTGAGTTATTTCGTAGGAAAAATCCAAACATGATTGTGCTAACACCGACTCACAGACTTGCAAGAGAAATGATACAGAGAGGGGTAAATGCCTGCACTTATCATAGTTTCTTTAGATGGAAGGGAGATAAAAGGACTCCTGAGCGCATGGGAGAGAAATTTATTCCTGAAATTATCATTTGGGATGAAATAGACACAGTGTCCGAAGATGTCTTAAAAATATTTCTTGAGTGGTTGTTATTGAAGAATACAAAAATCGTCATGTGCGGTGATCACGGCCAAACACCACCATTTGTCGGTGCATCTCCCCATGAATGGCTAAAGGGTTTTGCAGACTATTATGAAGAAATTGATACCGATCATAGATCACTTGATGAAAAATTAAAAGAATTGAAGAAACTAATTAGATTACAACCGGATAGAATCCAATGTGAAATAGACCGTGAAATAATTTCGGAAACTCCCATGAATGATTTCTGGGAAATGTGGAGACCAAATGATTTGATCATTGCAAGTAGAAAAATAGTCAGAGACACACTTCAGATGAAATTATTTGAATTGCATAAACAAAAATTTGCAACACTTCCAGTGCCTCTTTGTTATAGGCCATCGGATACACGAAAACAGAACATCGAAGTTGATATTCCAGGACAGAGTGAAAAGCAGATTCTCGTATTAAATGATATTGTGCTGGTTGATATCAATGTCGTTGAAGATGCATTGCGTGCTAATAAATCCCCATGGACGCTAGGATACGCAGCGACGATACATTCTTCACAGGGATTGACAATATCGGATACAATTGTTTGGATGGTAGATAATCGCATAGAATGGTCGAATTTAGTCTATCTTTCAGTATCCAGAGTACGAAAAATAAATCAACTTCGAAGAATTGTTTTCGATGATGAAATCATTGGTGACGATAATGACACCACAATAGATGATATTATTGATAAAAAACTCTCCGGTTACAAACAACAGGACAAAAAAAAAACAACGAGAATTTGATATTGATGCTGAATTAATAATTACTCTGAAGCAACAACAGAATAATCACTGCGCGAGTTGCAATTGTATAATGCGTTGGCAGTATTCGGATAAGGATCCTCGCCAATTCACCGTAGACAGAAAAAATAACAATCTCGGTCATGTCAGAAATAATGTGATGTTGACTTGTCTTGAGTGCAATAGACGCAAGGGTGCTAGTTAAGACCATGCGATGGTAATTGAGTATCGTCAGGTATCACTTGTAATTGTTGTCTAGTAAACCCACGCTGAGGGGCAGTTGAATCCAGTTTATAGATTGGAAGTCTACCCGTAGATCGTGTTATACTAGATATCTTATGTGCAGTAATACTCCAAATAGGATCAGTAGCCCTTTTTGTGCCACCCTCAAGCTCTCCTGGTTCGTATAAGTACCTCACAATGACATTACTACCAAGAATTGGTTCTTTGAAATCTTTTTGAATTTCCATTTTAGGTATCGACTTCTTTTTAATCGCGTTGATAGGTTTCATGTTGATGGTTCTAGTAATCTCGTTATTCAGTGCGGTAACTACACCTGGTAATCTCTTAACCCATTCACGGGATCTTTTTTCTTGGATTAATTCTTTTGCGTATTGATATCCAAATAACCGTTCAGCAAGAATCCGATTAAATCGTTCTACAATGGCCTGATCACAATGCAGTGCAGTGTGCCCTCGTCTGATAGCGACATTGTGATATTTCATTGTAGATAACACTGCACCCTGAAATTCCTTGCCAGGATCAACTTGTAACAGATTTGGCCAGTGCAGAGGGCTCCTTCGATAAATCCTTTCAAATGCAGAAGCCACTTCAGTGGCCGATTTTGTTTTTAACGGTTCTGCTTCTTTGTATCGACTTGCAATATCAACTACAGTTAACGCATATTTGTAACCACGATCATGTGGCAGAAATAATATATCAGCCTGATGAACTTCATTAGGAAAGGTCACATCAAAATGCGAGACATTAATTTGTTTAGGCGGTGGTAGATAAATTTGCCATAGTGCCTGTTTGGATAACCAATGAGCCGCAGTGGTTTTTTTCACTTTTGCGGCGCTAGCGAGTTTATGGATTGCTGATTTACCCCTCCAGTATCCTCTTGGGGAATAGTAAATAGATTCCATGTTGTTATTAATTACCAGCACCTAACATCAATTTACTTTTCATAGCCGATTTTATCAAAAATGAAGCCAATTTTTCTTTAAAGGATTTATCAGTGATAGAATTCAACGCATGAATTAATTTCACATCTGCTAGATGCCTGTGTTGCAAATTGCTGCTTTTATAAGCAACATCATGAAGGTGACAGGCCTTATCAATAGCGTTTATTGGTTCCTCACCGGGTCGGGGCTGATTTTGATCATTGAGTCTGATATCAAGTCTTGTTCCCGGTCCACAATAACTATACCCTGGAAGGTGTTTTTCTCCGGGGTATTTTGCCCATGGGGTTCCAGGGAGTTTTGCTAATTTGGCAGCGATATCACCTCCTCGTTTTTTTTTAAAGGTTCCTTGGGTTCCTTGGGTTTGGAAACAAATCTAAATTTCTTTGTACTACACTGTACGCATTTACCAGAAAGCACTGATCGGTTATTTTTAGTTGTAATCGTCGTCAAGTCATCTGTGCCAGTACGCGCCTTACACTTCACACAATATAGATCCATAATTTATGTATAGAGATATGAATATAATTGATTTTTCAGCGACTAAAACAAGAGAACCAGTGAAGCATCATGCAGCGCTACCAAACTCTATCCGCGCAATTATAATCGGACCATCTGGATCCGGTAAAACGCAATTGTTACTCAATTTAATAATGAGATGGATGAAGTGGGATAAGTTGTATTTAGTTGCCCCTAGCGTAGATGATCAACGATGCTATGAAGTGCTAAAAGATTTTAATGAAAACGCTTCAGAGATTGCTGGTGAGGATGTTATTGAATTTATAACCGATATTGACGAAGCACCATCCGTGGATGACCTCGATGGAAGTATCAACAATTTAGTTGTATACGACGATGTCATGTTAGATAAACAAAAAAATCCTGCTAGAATATTTTCCCGAGGCAGGCACAAAAACACGGATGTGATCTATGTCACTCAACGATACACACAAATACCAAAAGTGATCAGAGATAATTGTAATATGCTTGCTGTATTCAACGGCGTTGATACACATACGCTACGAAATATTTGGCAGACATGGTGCTCCGATATGGATTTCAATCAATTTAGAAATTTCTTTAGTCATGCTCAGTCTGCCCCACACGGATTTGTAACAATAAATTTACATGACCCTCGAACACGATATCGTATCGGACTGGATCAAATATTCGGTTGACCCATAGCAGCAGAGAGGGTGAGTGACAACGACGTTGTAATCCCTCTTCCCGAAAAAAACCGATGGAGGATTTCATTAATTTCATTGATTTTTTCATTGATTTTTCATTGATTCTTTGCCTGATTTCATTGACTTTTTTTTGCCTGATCATTGATTTTTTTGCCTGATTTCATTGTTTTAAGCCTGATTTCAGTGAAAACTTGTTTAAAAATGTTGTCTGATTCACCCCCTCTGCTGCTCAAGCTAAACTATTTAGCCTCAAAGCTACAAGATATCTGCCCATTATGGTGGCAATACAGCAGGGTCACATCACATTTACGTAGAGATTGGTGCCAAATCCTGCGAATTCTCCAGATGCTGCTGGAGAAGAAGGCATATTTTCAATACAGAAGTAACTATCAGTATGCTAGGACGGTGTGTGTTTATTATGAAAAAAGTAATTAAGAAACGTATTTTACTATAAAACACAGGTTTCTTATTCAAATTTGTTAAAAGGTCATAATTTCTTACGGTGAATAGGTAAGAAGTGGAGATACATCCCCATACCTAGGAGAGACTCCAGTCCAATAAGGTGAGACAGCTTCTAGATAAAACAACTAGAAAATATACTTCACAAGTTGGAAAGTCACTTCAAAGGGAAAAATAACACCTCCAACTAATCCGGCAGAGGTCATAAAGCTGCATCCTTTTGAGACAATCTAATGACCTGGGAATAGTAACCAGATGTGACACGGCTTTTGGTCTCACTGGATCATTATGAGCATTTTAGGATGAAAGATCTAAATGATAAACTACTGGAGAAGTGGACTCAGACCTTCATCTCACAGCATAGATAATGACAGAGAACAGTTTTGCTAAAATGCTGCAATTGCTCTTACTTTGTGAGCTAAGACGTGAAGCAAATTTATCCAGGACAAATATTTCTGTGCTGATGTCATGCTTTTCCTCTGTGAGTGGTAAAAAGAGGCATGCTCTGCCTCGATGCAACAGCTTGGTCATTCTTAGTTACCACTTCAGAACTTGCACTGGATCTGGTAGACGACAGTGACATGAAGTGTCCAGAGTTGATTAGAATGAATTCTATAAGTTTGAATACCCATCAATAGAAGTCTCTTATCGGCAATCAAAGAAGCGGTGGTGAAGAGCGATACTGTCTCATCTTGTCAGAACTATGTGTAGTTTTAGTCCACTAATTGAGCCTGTATTTAGCTGATTCAGCCTGCGATTCACTCATATTATAATGAAGCAAGCCTTAAACGAGATGATCACTGATAAAGCTCTTTAGAGCAGTGCAAATGGTGTCTTCTTCAGCCAGGTTACTAGACCCAACATAGAGCCCATGAAACAAACTGATGTGTGTTATTAAAAAACCTCCAATCAATGCATTCAGAGGATTGTCTGCCATTCCCCCAAACTGATATCATGGTCATATGGTATGCAAACAGAAAAATGATGTGTGAGACTAACATAATCACCAAATAAAGTTCTCAGGAAAGCTTATGTAAAACAAAATGTGATTTGATTTGCAACTGACACTGTTATAACCCCAAAATGTCAGTAAATCTAGACTGTGGCAGTAACTGAAGGCTGACTCCTGATTTAAGCAATGATCAACTGATGCAGGAAATGTATACCAGGCAGTTGATGTAATGAGGACAAATCTGATGTTAGTAAGGGGAAATTTCAATCCACCACCATAAGGCTGAGTTTTCAAACATCATAGTAAGACCTAAAAATGACAAGGGGACTTAAAAACAAGTTTTTGTTAGTGTACTACCAGCAAGAATGTCCTGGGTGGCCAAGAGTACACTATTACAGATCACTATCGTCTTACCAGTATGTTTGGGTTAGATCTGCTAACATGGGTATGTGAGTTATCTTGCCAGTTGCTTCCCATGAGTTGGTGGTTGTAGGTGAGTTGCTTCCCATGAGTTGGTGGTATTCCAGGTTCTTACTCCACTGGTTATACGGGTTGCCCTTTATAGCTGATTGTGCTAAAAATTAAACCCCACACCAATAACAGCAACAATTAACTTCAAAGTAGCTACAGATGAACAATGAGAATGGTGGCTCACTATTTTCATAGCACATCCTGAATGATAACTTCAAAGTGGTCACCAAAAAAAGACTCTTTCATTGACACAGGTCTCCGAACAAGTGAAGCAACAGCTCTTGAATACTGAGGCACCAAGCTGGGCATCATATACACTTGGTTTATGATACTGTATTTTTGGATATTGAGGCACTAAACTCACCAAAGACAAAAGAAATGCCTAGCAACAATATGCAGTGTAGACCGATCCATCGTAGTGCCTATACACACTGTGTTCATAAAACTGGGTTCTTGGATACTAAGGCATTAAGCTGGGTATCATGGAAGAGACTATGTAGCACTTGCAAGTTGTAAAAATGTGAAAAGCGTGTTCTTCTGGTTAATGATACATATTGTGATCCTGGCACATTGTTAAAAGAGGTATATGGCAGAGTCTGGTCATTATGAAACAGGGCCATCAAGCTTACAATAATGATATCAAGTTCTTAATAAACCATATGCAAGTCTGACACATATTTGTACATTGACAGCTGGAGTAAGCTACACAAGTATTTGTATATGTCTAAATTTCTAAGACATAACAGAGCCGACAATATATACAGGTGTAGCAAGGCACATGTCCTGAGTTATGAACTTCAAAGTGTATGTGCTGCAAATTACAAACTATGACAATTACCTGTAAAAAGGCACAGTAGAGAATTGGAGATTTACTAGTAATACTTAAAACTGGATGCTAAAATAATATTTCTAATAAAAGTTACCTGTACAAATGGCCAAATGACTGCCTATTACAAATAGCCCAAGTGCCACTTATAGTAACTAGAAAGTAGATGATGTGACTAAACAAAAACGTTCCAGTCAAAGACAGACACAACAAAAAAATATGAACTGTACAGATGGAATATACATCCATTGAAAGAGAAAACTACTCCAACATGTTTTCATATAGAAAACATCCAAAGTACTTGTAAGAGGATTGTGAGACCCTCTAGATGTAGAGAGAATTTTCTATGTGGTAAAAGAGGAATAAGTAACTTGATTTGGTGCTAATCCCTGTGTCAAAGAAAGATCAATCCACAAAACTGCCATGTAGATGGGCAGATAATGGTAAATGGTCTAGACTGGGAGGGATGGATTTGCAAAGTAGTGGTAGTTCTCCTAAGGTATTATAATTGGGAACACATATTTTGAAAGAATAAATAATATATGAAATGCCAATGGGAATAGCAACCAAAACGAATGCAAACTAAGATGAAGCAGACTAAAACATTAATCAAATGCTCATTTGTACAGTTACCCATGTTCAGTGTATATACTAAATGTTGTGCTATGAATCAATGTGATGAAAAGAAAATATTAAGCAAATAAAAGAAATACATAATACACTTTTTGTACTATAGTCAGCTCCAATCTGACAAAATTTGTTGAGCCCAAGAGAGTTTATTTTCAAGGATATTCTGAGGTGTTTTCAAGGAAATCCATATTTTTAAAGATGTATTCTGAACCCTGGTAATGTATTACTTTCTTAACAGTAAATATTGTACATAACATGAACCACCAAATCGTATCCTTTTATTTATTTATTAAATATTTTAATACATAAAAAACATAATTATTTTTAATTTCAAAATTGATATATTTTGGTCAATTTTACATTCGTTTATTCCCTAGTGCAATTTCATGAGTTTTCTCAACACTCAATGAATCTTTCAACAATTTCAAGCTAGGAACTTTCAAACATTTCCCAGCTTCATGCAGTTTTCAAGGCAAGAACTCACTTTCATGTATTTTCAGGGCTGCACTAGCCCCTGCTGAATACTGAGTACTTTCAAAATGTCCTTAAAATGAATGGTGCACAAATGCAGCCATTGGTACATCAGTTTTGGTCAATGTATATTATTCTGTTTGTTAAAAGTTGATGGGCAGTTGCAAATGAGATATTGATGCTAATTTATTCATTGCAATGTTTTGAAAAAACAATTGTCTCAGGGATTCTCCATTTTGCTGTACAGCCATATGTGATGACACATCTGCATCACTCTCCAACTATGACAGTCTTCTTCATGCCAAACAATGTCAAATAAGGTAAAATTCTTTAGGCCCTTTTTTGAGATAAAGGAGTCTAAGAATTTTCCCTTGTTTTGGAATCATAAGTAAAAATTTAGTGTCACAATATCATCATTATTATACATTTGAAAAGTCTTCAGGATAGAATGCTTCTGCTCATTTGTGTTAAAATGTCTCGTTGTTTTTTCTTGAGAAGTCATAGGAAGGTCTTCCACTGTCTAGTAACAGCAACCATATTTGTAGAAGGATGAGCATCATTTGTACAGGCAGAATAATTGCCAAATATGTCTTAAAATACTAAAGGAAGGCTATTTAACTTTGTCGGAACATCATGTCCAACCATGTGCATGGACCTATGACACAGGAGTCAGACTGGATTCTGTGTTATCTTTCTTCTTAGATTAGGTGTTCAAGAACTTTCCATACTAACTAGAAGAAAGAATTGGGAGTTTTTGGATGAGGAGACTAACTTCCCAGATGAGGAAAGCATGGTAATAGCAACAGGCATTACATAAATGATACTGATAGCAATGAATATTTTCATAAGATGAATGAGTATTTCTTTTATTTTCTTAATGTTTAAAATTAAGACAACTGTATACTCACTTCTACTTTTCCCAGTTTCAACCTATTTTGACAGGAAGGATGCAATTTCAAAGCAAACAATTTGTGGACAATGTTGAAGGATCTGTCTTTCAATGGGAAGATGATTATAGTCAAACTATAAAATATATAACCAAAGCAAACTTTTAATCAGTTATCCCAAAACAAAGATAGAAAGTCAAACCATTGTATAGATTATCAATTATGACTTAGGCAAATTGAAGGACTTTTGGATGGTAAAATACAAATTAGAACAAAAAAAGAAACATAGTACAAACAAGCAAATGATACAAATTTACCGTAAGGTTCCGTCATAACCTTTTGGGAATAATTACACAGCAACTGCAGTATCTGCTCTGGAATAACCGATGCTGCAAAACATGATGTTATTACTCATAAATGAAAGCTTTGAACTGGTAAAAATGATACTCAACATATTTTATATCTAAACATTTAATGTTGTATTAATTTTATAACAATGTATATTTGTAATATGAAATACATTTAGCTTCAATTTTCGTGGCATAATATAGCCAGTAATGTGTTGATTATGCTGTTAAAACCAACATAAACACACATTAAATGTAGATGCATATATGTTTGTGTCAGTCTGTATATTTGTGTGTGCATGCAGCAATGCAGGAGATAGAAAAAAGGTAATGCAAAAATATATGATACAGCTGGTGCATTTGTTTTTATTGTTGTTATCTTGTCTGTGTGTATTGGAATTAATACAATATACCTCCGGCTGTTGTTTATTATTTACTTTTTATTTCCTTTATTTGTTGTATTCTTTCCATGTTCAGACTGGAATTTAATTCAGGGGCATGCATATAGTACTCTGGTCAGAAATCAGTGATGGGTGTTCCACCAACTCATATGGAGATAAAATTCTGACCCTAGAACAATCCAAGCCAACAGTGCATCCATACATGGTTTCCAGTTTGCCAGAAGATCAATGTGAAAGAGGGGCAAGTGCAGTCTTCCTAGAGGAACAAAATCTGCAAGAGATTTCAATGACAACAGAAAGGATAAATATCCACAAACCAGCAATGTCTTGGCTAGAAATACTGCCCAAAGCCACAGCATTCTGTCCATTCTTTCAGTGGAACATACACTTGCAAGAGCTTTGCATGGGAATCAATTTTCACTTCAACATAATATGCAGAGGAGTTAGCTCATATTTCTCAAGGTTCAAAAGGAATCAAAGCCATGTCATTGTAAACCAGCAATAGGACAGATTTTGAAGGAGATCCTTTCAGGTCTTTGTGCATCCCCTGGTAAAACATCTGGTAACAGAGGCTATGTTTAACAGCAGTGCTCAAACTTAGTAAAGCTCCTGGTCCAGGCAAAACCAGATTTACTTCCTGAAAGGCTAAGAAACTGAGAATTGAAGATATGCAAACTTTAGGTTGATGGAGACTGCCCATATGCCAAACCTTCTAGTTTTCCTTATTGAGGTAATAAATCTCCATCTTGAGCTGTTCATCCTAAAGAAACTAGTTTATGATGGAAAGATCAATGGCAAACCAAACCCTTTAACCATTTCTGGAGAGCAGGAGCTCCAAGAGTAGAAAACCTGACACTGGTCATGTGCCACCCACTCTAGACTGATACATCCTTCTGTGGAAGGTTATGTACTCTTCACTCAATCAGATTTGACTGATGAAAAGAATAGGCATCCAAGGAAGAGGAGGATGTTCTCAGAAACAAAGCCAATATACTTACTTTATGAAAGAAAGGACCCCCACATAGTATATAATACAATTAAATAAATCTGACAACAGATAGCAGAGCAGCCTTGGTAATTACAGTATGATGGACGTTTGCAGTTAAGACTTTGAAACCCAAGTGTATTGCAACCATTTCCCTGCAAAAGCAGGAGGACCACACAGGATTTCTCGCTTAGACCTTCTGGCTGTCTGTTTTAGTTAATGACTGGTGAAAGGGAGGCTCCATTGTCATTGTTTCCTGTGCCAGTTTCAATATGACAGAAGTGGATATGAGGTACAGGTGCTGCTCATCTCATAGATCCCAAGATGCCAGATGAATTGACACCTCGGAAGAGTGTTTACTTCCCAAAAGACAGCTATGTAATGTTCTTGCAGTAGTTCAGTACGACCAAAAAGTATCCTCAGCATTATTACTACATAGGAGCAGCAGTTCCATAGCTACAATCAGGGACATTCACAAACCATAGGACACTGTTTTGGCCACTACCTCTAGCAAATGCTGCTGCCTGACTGAACATAATGATTGCTCCTTCAGAAGACTGTGTCTGAGAAAACATCTTACTCCAGTCTCTGCTAAAAATCGCAATTCAGATTTTAATAGGCTGGAAAATACTGCTGATCATCCTACTGCAGACATTCCATTATCTTCCCACCAGGAATCTGATGTCCAACTAACTGTAACATGAGATATAATCCTGTGATCAGGCGATAAGTACTGTGCAGCATCAACTCTTGTAAAATGCTCATATGCAAAACAGAAAATGCAATGTTTTAAAATTTAAAATAAAAATACCTTCTGTATAATCTTTCTTGCTCCCAGCTGTGGTAGTATCATGACTAGTTCCTAAAAGAAAACAAAAATACTGTATCGACTTTCTTCTTTATCCAATGACTCATTTTATCGCTCTTTCAAAATATACTGCATACTCTGAACTGTGATACAAATAAGGAACACTAACAATAACACATAAATGCATTGATAAAAATGAACAAATATAAAAAAGGAGTCCAAAGAACAAAAATGAACCCTTTATCTTTGGTTTACTATTATCATCATTATTATAACATTATTATTAGTATTATTATTATTATTATTATTATTATTATTATTATTATTATTATTATTCTCTAGCTTTCTATTTCTCAATGTAACAGATTCAAGTGGTACTGGTTTCCCCCATATAATTCAATGTCAATCATCCAAGAGCAAACCATGTCACTGCCACAGTGTTTGTAGAAATAGTTATTTAGTTATTAATATGTACTATTCATTACAATTCCAACATTTTTTGGCAGCATTTAGCATTTCAGTAAGCTTTTGTTTACTTTAATAGACATCAAATGAGAAAGTTCATTATTCTGTCATCCTGATAACCAATAGCTATTATTCTTTCAAGACTCAAAAACTACAGTTCTAATCATGAATGCGTCTGATATCAAACATTAATGCAAGGAAAGAAACAAACAGAAAGCAAATTAATTAGTGAAAAAGGAACATTAAAGATACCTTCTCATAACTTGTTCAAGTCTGGCAATCTTATCAAAATATCAGTGGTTTTTGAAAGAAATAATTGTAGCACTCAATGGTATGTACAACTTCTCATTTTGAAAGTAAGTATACATGAATTTCAAATATTTCTAAAATAATGCTTCCCTTCCCATTCAATCTCTGTAAACAATATTTCAAACAATCATTTATGTTCTTTCTCAACAAACTCTTGCAGAAATTCGACTTGAAAGTCATATATTCTACACTTATATGGTACTTATAAGTTACTTATACTTTGCATATAGTAAGATAAAAATCAAAACAAGTTTAGTAAAATGTTATGAATACAGCATATACTCGCGTATAAGCCTATTTGCATATAAGATGACCCCCATCCCACCATATAAATAGGTAAAAATATTAAAAAGTGCACGACCGCGTACAAATCAACCCATAAGTTCTAGACTCATCACAAGATGCACAAAGTAAGTGCTAGATATTTATTTAGGCAAATCACATTGCTAAAAGAAATATAATCTTCAAACTTAACAAAAATGAAAGTAAGAAAGCTAATTTATATGTTGAAATAAAAACAATTTATCTTCAATGTTAAGTCTTAATTGGAATTTTAAAAAATCCTCATTCTATAGGCTTGCTGTCAACGTATATGTTGTCACTGTCATCATGGTCATCCAATAGTTGTTGTTCTCCTCATTCTCCTCGTCATTGTCGGATTCAAACATGGCATCATCATCAGTTCCATCCATTGCATTGCTGATACAGCACTTTCAACATGATTTTGCAATCATTTCTGATGAAACTGTGTCTCATGCTTCTTTGACCCACTTGGTGACCACGTCGATGTCCGGTCTCATTACATTCCCACCTTTTATCATCTTCACAGCACCTTAAAAAAACATTCAGACCATATCTTTCATAACTTACGTGTCCTTAAATGGCTTGTTAAGGCATCCATCAAGAGGTTGTAACACTGATGTTAAACCTCCTGGTATCACAGCCAATGTTGTTTTCATTATCTTTGCAGCCTTTTTGACATCATCTGTCGTGCATGCTCGAAACATGTCCCAGCCAGCATTGAAGGTTTCTGAAGAAGTGCACCTGGTCTCTTGTTCCAGACCCTCTCCAACCAGTCAATTGTTCCACTTTCGTCCTTACATTCCTTTTCAGTTGCATGAATAATGACACCAGCAGGAAATTTCATGCTTTTCAATATGATGACAGGAGGCAGCTTTGTTCCATCCACTAAATATGCCAAAACAACAGTGAAATGCAATTTTTCATGTCCGGTCATTTTTATCAGAATAGTTTTCTCAACAATAACATTGTTTTATTTCTTTCAAAGCCACAGGTCATAGGCGTCTCATCTATATTTCCAATTTGTAATGGTTCAAACAAGTACTCCTTTCAGTGTTTAATTATAAACAGCTAAAATGGTTCAAGTCTTTTGGTAGCTTTTGTGCCATCTGTGTTGGCTGCCTGAGAAGAAACCATGCCAGTTCATAAAACAACAACACCAACAAGCTGATGTAACAAATTTTTAATCTGCCAGCTTATATTTGTCATCTTTCGCCATCTGCATCATTTTATTTGATTAAATTGAAATAATTTCTTATAGTGGTAGTATACTATTTATACCTTATCATGTGATTTTTTTCCATGGGTGGTTGGTTATCAATGTGTTTTGGATAATTATTTATCAATTCTTTTCTTTCTTTCTTCTTTGGGGGTGGGTGGGGCGTGAAACTATCGTTAGCATGATTCAATGGACCAAAATATGATTGGTTTCATCGTGGACATTGTTCAAGTATTGTGACAGTTATAACTTGCAGAAACCATGTCCCCTACCTTATCTCATTAAACAATACATCTGAAAGTCACTATGTATTATTAAAGTCATTGGCATTGTGCAACAAAACAAACAGAAACCTATTTGTTTGACTGGGGCTGCTGATAAAAAAGTCCTCAATTTGTATAAAACATTTATCCACTCCATACTGGACTATGGATGCGTTGTTTATGGTTAAGCTAGGAAGTCCTATTGGAAAATGCTAGACCCAATGCTAACAGCAAAAATTACTATAAATACTGGTAATCGAGAAAAAAAAGCTGAACATTTTTCAGACTTAGATTCTGGCTTACAAATAAGCAGAAACCCTCCTTCCATGGTTTATTTTTCCCCAAATTATTTATCTTATATTTTAGTATATACAGTACTTAATTTCCACTGATTACAAAGTGAAAATTTAAAGGGAATTTACATTATTATGAATTACATGCCACAATAGTAAGTGACTCCACAATGTCCATGAGCACTTTGTAAGTCCTATCAATAATTTTTTAAATAAATGATTCCTCTCAAATTATACCAAAACACAACTAAAAGGCAATGTAGACATGGAATTTAAAGCGGAAATAATTTTGATCAATGTATATACTCGTATGAAAACCAAATAATTTAGGAAAATGAAAAAGCCTAGAAGAGGGGAGGGGGCGGCAAATGCATGGTCCAAGGTCTAAACATAAACATTTTTAAGTTTGTTTGTTGATGATCATAATGGCTGTAAATCTTGGAAGAAAAAAATAATTTTGCTCTGCATCTCATCACTTATATGCATTTAAAAAATACCTTTTCAGTATCCCAACACTTTGAATGTGCATAATTTTCTGATTTTCCCAACTTATCATTAAATAAAAATATATAAACACTTGGTAATTCATGGGCCAATTCCCTTAAATCATTGTGTATTCCCAAAAATATAGGATGAACATTTTGCTTTATTCAATATTTCAACCAAATCACATTCTTCAAGATCACACTGAAGCTAGATATACATATCTGTTTCATTTACACTGATCCATGCGCTTACAAGTTTAAATTTTAGTCGTATTATCAATTATAAAACTGGAGATAATCTTGACGAAAAGGTACACATGTTTAATTATGCAAGGAATATAACCAGTATCTATTCACATAACTGCTATATAGTCTTAATATATTTTAGTTTTGTGTTTTGGCTTAACAAAATCATAATTTTCCACACACTGGAAAACTGTGTTGTCAGCATCTCCATTGTTTATAATTGGCAGATCTGTCTTTTGTTTTCCAACAGCAAACCAGGACAGTTAATCATTAAAACCATGAAATTGGCTTGGGTTAAGAGGAAATGTGACTGGCGGTTATACCAGTATTTTGTAATTGATTTTATTCCATAAAATTAGCAAGATTACCAAAGCTACTAATGAACTTAAGTGTGCAGAATATACCGGTACTTCATTCAGTGCAAACTCCATCATTCAATGTTCATATGGTGACATAATTATGTAAACATGCTTACTAGCTTAAATGCAAGTGTTGAAAGAAACACTGTTGTTGTTCATCGTTGTCATATTGATATCACATTTTAATGAATTAGGTATTGACAATTTCAAGGAGAAATAAACACATAATTACTATGCAGTGATACAAAATTTTAATTGAATAATGCATAAAGAAACAATAACTAACTAATAGTCAAAGAGGTAATATTATGGTAGTCCAGGAATGCTCAATTCTCATTATTGTCCGATGAAAGAATAGACAATCTGAATTAAGCATAAACAATGATGAAACAGAAGATGAAATTTTATTTACTTTTAAAACAAATAATATTGACTATATAACAATTCGATGAATCACACATGTTAACCCCAAGAGAAGCATACACTTAATTTGTGCTACGATAAGTTTGCCTAAATAAATGCATTTAGAACTTCCATCTTGTAATGTTGTCTTGAACTTGTAGGTCAGTTTATGTGTGGATCATGTACCTTTCAATGTTTATGCCTATTCAGTGGGGGGGGGGTTTGATGGTGAGAAAGCTATACATGAATGAGCTAAAATGTGAGTACCTGTATATACAATACTTCAAACGGATATACAGACTGTGACCTGACTAATGATACAACAAAATGCCATGGACATATGTCATTTACAATGGAAATTTCCAATGAATTCTTAAACAAGGTCTGGTCGGTTCACTTATAAAATATTATCAAACAACTTGATAAAACTTAATCATGCAGTCATTACTTTATCCCAATGCCAAAACCAATGTCCTGAGCTAAAATCCAAGCAAACATGTTGACAAATGATCTTTATCTTAAAACAAATCTACAATGGTCTTGTACTATGTTGTTTACAAAAGACCCTAACAGCTGACAACCTTTAAGCACAGAATAATAATATAATGATACACAAATATTTATATGTGACATTTAAGTCATTTACAGGTGGTATCAGCAGTTATACAATGAGTATAAGTGAACTGTAAGTTCATGGAAATTATCATTTTCTGACTAACCGCTTACTTCCAAATACAATCTCAAGTCTAAGGTTTATTACAAACATAGAGTCTAAGTTCAACAAAGGTGAAACAATGATATTTTTCTCCAAAATTCATAACTTGCCACCAAATTTATCAATTTCAATGAGTCATATTAAGCCTATTAATTAAAACAAGAAGATATTGCATAAATTTATTTTAAATCTTTTAAGATTTATAAAGAATAGCTGAAATAAACTTACAAATGTATGGATCTTACATATCATGCATAGAATAAAGTAAAGTGTGTGTATGTGTGTAGATTACAGTATGTGGATGTAAGTAAACACACAAAACAAAATACAGCAGGCATGATTTGCAAAGGACTTTTTCAGCATTCAACAATAAATTCTTTATAATTTCATTGCAATCCAATATCATTTGGCATTAAACATTCAACTGGGCATACTACAATGAATTCATAGGAAAAATTGTTGTCGGATACTGAAAAGCATTCAGATCTTGAAAAAAGCTTCATAAACAAAAATCAAAAGCCAGAATAGTGTCCAGGGCAAGCGCAATCAGAATTTGACTTACTCATGCTGCATCTCTCATTTCCAGAATATAAACCATGGCAGTCTGCATTCTGTGGAATTGTCTCATGATGACTTGGCAGTTTTGTTTCTTTGCTTTTTCTATTTTCCAACAACATGAGGTATACATAAATATTGCAAATGTGGAATGCCGACAAATGATTTAACTAAGTTTACAATAACCAAATGAATTAGACTGCACATCTGATTCAACAGAAAAATATATTACCTAGATGAAGAGTCAAAACCTGCTTTCAAATTCATATGTAAGAACTTGGTATTGATGGATGCCACGCATATGTTTGAAAGAACATTTTATATATTATTAGGAGAACGAAAATAATGTTCATAGTTTAACAACATTTTGTTTTATTGCAGCTAAACATCTGATATTGAGCAAGCTTCGAATAATGTTATTTAAAGCAGCAAGCAAATGTGTTGGAAAATCAGTTAACACATTAACCTCTGGAGGTTTTTTTCGCTTTCGCATGAAATGCGAGTAGGAAACACATTTTGGGGATTATTTCTCAATACATACTAATACATCGATTTTCAAGCAATATTCTGTGAGACAAATGGCTAGTTATGCTAAAGAAAATGTTTTTCATTGGTTAGTTAGTGAAAATCTGACTTTTTCAAAACTATTTTTGCTTAACGGAACCATAATTTTTGTATGGAGAAGATTCTTTATTCAAAATGACCATCTTATCCTACTTTTTTTGCCCAGGTTCACCTGTTTGTGAGTGTTTCAGACCGATCTGCCATAGATCTGAGGCCATAAAGTCTAAAATCTGGACACAAATTCAGATTCTGACAATGGGCGAATTTTGGGTTAAAAATACACAAGTCCAAAATCTTCTGTTTTCCCTCTGTATTTTGTAGCACATCTAACACGTCCAGATTATTTGCTATCATTGTAGAGCTACATCTGTCTACCTTTCTATAATACCAACCACTTTAGTGTATCATGCAT
This sequence comes from Unio delphinus, assembly GCA_029339505.1. Lineage (NCBI taxonomy): Eukaryota > Metazoa > Mollusca > Bivalvia > Unionida > Unionidae > Unio > Unio delphinus. Next base: position 4,759,033 of record JAQISU010000122.1, on the reverse strand, counting down.
GACCTTGACGCTACAGACCTTGGAAGTAGGCTACTACCTCATGCCCAGTAAAGTTTTCGCTATGGGGTTAATGTGTTAACAAGTTCTATTTATTGAATAAATGATTTTTATAAGGTCAGACCATATATATATATATATATATATATATATATATATATATATATATATATATATATATATATATATATATATATATATATGTATATATATATATATATATATATATATATATATATATATATATATATATATAGCCATTTACATGTATACTTTCTATCAAACTGATAATATGCATTTATATAAAGACACAATTTTTTGGCTGATGGGTGGAATTGGGGGGGGGGGGGAGGAAAGACAAGACTTTTGTAAAGCCTAAATTTCTTGAATCTAAGTGAAAATTAACTCCCATCTTACTTATAAGCGTAGTAAACAAATGGCTTACATTTCACTAATACTAAACTTATCTCATTTATAAATGAAATGGTTATAAGCTGATCAGACAGCAGCAAACCTGAAATTAGACTGCATTAAAATCTCTGATGACTCCATGAAAATCATTGATATCTGGCACTCAAATAGCAGCTTTGTCACAAAGATCATGCTGTGCAACACATTTATGACAACTAGTCTTACTGCAAGGTGCCAACATGTGCATGCTCCTGGTTGCAATTGCTAAATATCTCAAGGCCTTTTGATTAATGGCACCTCGACATCAAATACACCCAAAACTACACAAATGCTGAGATTAGTGACAAAACGAAGCAACTATCAGTAATGTTGCAGATGCCATCGTTCTTGCATCATTTTGGCCACACTACTAGAGAACTCCCTAAGATGGATCCAAGTCATGCAATTAAGCTCTGGAATACCAGTACAGTGGCGAAAACACAAACCAGGTAGATGAACAAGCACCAGATTCCAAATGGCGGAGCATTACCTCATTAAAGAGTTTAACTTTGGACCGCACATCATAAGTCAAAAGACACAAGACCATATATACTGGTACTGACTCACACATGTTACCTAACCAGCCAGTTCCAACCTGGACTTCATTCAACAATTAGCTGATCTTGCAGTCAGGCTTTAATATTGCGGTCTGATAAAGAAAATGAACAGTCTTTTGTTTGGTCCTATAAAGTTAGCCTCTCACAGCGACTTAAAAGCAATGAAATCTGATCGATTTTTGCACTTTATCTGTGATTAAAGCAAGTTGATTTTTCTGTGAAAGTTTTGTTTTTTAACTTTCTATTTACAATGAGTACCAATGCGTGTGTAAAACGCATTTTAAATTTACAGTCTCTGGAAACTAAATATCTGACTGCTAAGGAAGTTGAGGGCTGAACATTTTGCAAAGATGTCTATGAAAATGTTTCACTTATACATAACACCCTAGCAGGATGGATGAAAGCTGCAGAGTCTATGAAGAAAGACTAGATTGAAGGTAACTGTGCTCCCCAAAGAAAGAAGCAGAAGACTGCTAAATTTGAAGACGTGGAAGAAGCCACAGCAGAATGGTTCAATGAAACCCGCATTGCACATTCCACCTTATCCATAGATTGTGATATGATCATCAAAAAAGCGTAAAGAATTTGCGAATAAACTTAGTGTGCAGAACTACGCTGCAACAAGTGATTGGTTTAGTCGCTTTAAAGTTCATAACATTCGATACAAAAGGATCTGTGGAGAATACATGTACTGCTTAAACCAATTTGTTTAACAGGTTTTCAAAACCCCGTGAATTGCCCCATTCACTTGGTAGCCTCAATAAGATGGGAACAGATTAAAGCTCAACTGATTAATTGGTAGTACTCATAATCAGGCAGATTATTAGAACAATCAGTATAATCAGTATTGGCAGAAATAATCGGTGCCGATGTAAATAAATTTAAAAAATTAAAAAATTAAAAAATCTAAATTCAATCAAAACATTCATCTTTACATGGCTTAAATTTAAATCAGAATTAAATAGTGGAAATAAAGGAATAAATATTTGATTTGTAAATTGAAATACAATATACATGTATTCTTAAAAGTAAATACTTTTTAACACGGTGTAAACTACCGATGAGTATTTGCACACAACAAATTTGTGCCTTGCTCCCCGTTTTACAAAACTACGGTAATTTTGCTAATATTATGGAATAAAAAGGCAATTACACATCAATGTACTGGTATAGTTACCGTTCAAAATTCCTCTTACCTTATACTAGTTTTAGGCATTTGAATGATTAACTGGCCTGTACTGCTGTCGCAAAACGATAGAGAAATTCACTGACTTTCAACAAAGGAGACGCCGAAACATTAAGCTTTCCACTGTGTGGAAAGTTGTGATGTTTGTTCAGCCAAAAGACAAAACTAAAATTGATTGATGTTGATCTTAGTTATCTATATGAGAATTTTAGCCTTTATTATTACCACTCTTCATGAACATGTAAATTATGATGGTTATGTGCCTTGTACAATCAAATGTGCGTACCCTTTTAGAAATATTACCTCAATTTGTAGGATAACTTATATCACTAAAAATGAGTAACTTGTGAGAGGTGATTCAATGTAAATAAAACAGCTGTTAATGACTAGCTGAAATATTATTTAGAAGATTTGGTCGAAACAACGAATAAAGCAAAATCTGCATCTAATATGTTTGAGAATAAATAAGGATTAAGTGACGCTATGCACACTTTGCACTGTGTTAGTACTGTACATTATAGTACATGGTCTCCCTGGTAAACTCAACAAGCCGCTAAGTATGAAGTCTGTATTTACCTTTATTTAATTTCATGTTGGAGAGATAAGAAAATATGCACATGCAAAATAATAACAAAATCAGTCTCAGTACTTTATAACCGTTTAATAATTGTCGGATCACCAAAAGTTACGTTTTGAACATTCCTGTCTTAGAACACAGAAAAAAAATATTGTTTCATGTCCAAAGATTTAAAGCCGTTACAACAGTCAACAAAAAGACCTAAAAACGGTAAAGTTTAGACACTAACCCGCGGATAAGCCACCCCACCGCCCTGTTCTTCCAGGCCTTTATTTTTTCCTAAATTAGCTTATACGCGAGTATATACTGTGATAATGAAATAATCTGTCTCATAATCAGTATCGGCAATTTTAATAATCGGTTATGAGCGGTATCGGCATAATCAGCAAAAAATGACATCAGTACAGCTTTCGAACAGACTGACCAAAATCTAGGCCAATTTAAGTACATGTACTTGAAGAATGTAAATAACAACTATGCAACCATGTGCTAATACCAACATTGAATATTAAGTTTTTGATATCAGGATGTGATCGATGCAATATTTTAGTGTGGAATTTATTACACAAAGGTAACCAAAATATAACTTGTCAATATAAAAGTGTATTTCACTGGTTTTATCGTCATATACTCAACGTTTCCATTGTTTTCTCAAAGTGTAAATGCTATTCACTGATGACAGGTCACCCCTTACTGACGAATTTAACTTGTATCTTTTTTTTCTTCAGATGAAACACAACACTTATCTTGATATCTGCCTATATGAAGAATATTTCCTGAGGCCCAAGGATGTCCAATGTGTAGGACTGTAATACCATATATACAGGTCACAAAAATCCAGCTAGTAATGTGCTAAATGCAAAAACGTGACCCAAGCCGGTAAAATATTGATCACAGTAATCTTAAAACACAATTAAATTAAAGCTGTTCCGATTAATCTTCCGTACTCCTAATCGGGATGATTATTAGAACAATCGGTATAATTGGTATCGGCAGAAATAATCGGTGTCGATGTAAACAAATTTAAAAAATAACAAATTTCCCAAATATAAATTCAATCATAACATGACTTGGCTTGAATTTTAAATCAGAATTAAATACAGTCCTACCCATTTATATCGACATTACTTATATCAACAAGCCGTTTATGTTGACAAACAAAACAAAGTCCAAGTCCCTTGGTCTACCGTCGCCCTTGGTCCCACCTTGAACACACCCTTTGTTTTCTAATCATTTATGTCGACAAGCTGCCAGTTCCAACCCATACTTTGTTCAACAATTAGTTGATCTTGCTGCTAGGCTTTAATGTCCTGGTCGGATAAAAAAACAAACAACCACCCTATACTTTTGTTTGGTTCTATAAAGCTGGCCTCGGATAAAAAAACAAACAACCACCCTATACTTTTGTTTGGTTCTATAAAGCTGGCCTCTCGCGGCAACTTAAAAGAAGTCAAATCTGGTCAATTCTTTCATTTTCCAAAGAATGTACAGATGTATAGCTAGGATTGTAAAACTAGGAGTTCACGAGTACCACCAGTAAACCGTGCAGTCCCCTACCAGAAGTAAATTGGGCATAACTGAAATTGCTATATTTCCTTACGAGTAGAAACAGCGGTTGCCATAGAGTTTAATTTTGAAACCTCTTTACAGCACTGACATGTAGCTCTTGTTTGTCCTTTTGAGTGAGAGTGAATTGTCAGGTCAAGATAAGGTCTTATTCCAAGCACTAAGTTAGACATCATACATAGTGTTCCACGTGAAATGTCAGTTCTAGCAACTTCTAACACTCTGTTGAATTTCATTACAAAATTCGCCAATTAGCCGTTTAAGCCTTCTTGATAAAATTTGCAAACAGCATTTTGTCTAACTCTCAGCATGTCTTGATTTTGAGGTCACAAGCACTACTTAGATTGTTACACATGGAAATGAAAACAAGAATGAAGGCGAAAGCTATTCATTTGATGTACTCTTCTTATACACAAGTACATCAATGGGTCATTCTACCTCTGAAATCAGTCACTGTAAATATCAGCACATTTTCTCACCACTAGACTGCAGCTAGTCAAGTCTTTGATGTTGCCGCCTATCTTGTGGGTCATGTTCTTCAGATGTACTCTTATAATGACAGCATGTGCATCTGTGTGTCTTTCAACCACTGAATTTTCTGTTTGTAAACAGCTAAAATGATCAATTGATCAATACATTGTCCCACTCAACAAGTGGTCGAAGCAGGACTAGCATGCCCTTCTATTTGCCGTCCAGCAATTTGATGCGTACTGAGGACTCCTGTATACGTTATTGTCTGAATCCTAGATATAAAAAATGTGTCCAAATACGCAGGATTACGCTTTTCCGAGACCTTTGAAAGTGATCAATGATTAAAACAAGTTTATTTTGCTGTAAAAGTTTCGTTTTTAACTTTATTTACATTTACGATGGCTACCAACAGTAGTGTAAAACGCAGATTAAATGTACAGTCTCTGGAAACTAAATATCTGGCTGTTAAGGAAGTTGAGTACTAAATATCTCGCAAAGAGGTCTGTGAATTTGTTTCGCTTAAAAATAAAACCCGTTCAGGAAGGATGAAAGCTGCTGAGTCTATAAAGAAAGACTACGTTGAAGGTAACTGTGCTCCCCAAAGGAAGAAGCAAAATACTGCTACATTTGAAGACGTGGAGGAAGCCACAAAATGGTTCAATGAAACATTTGCGAGAAAACTTTGTGTGGAGAACTTTGCTGCAACAAGTGGTTAGTTCAGTCGTTTTAATGTTCGTCATATCATCCGATACAAACGTATTTGTGGAGAATACATGTACTGTTGACAGCTTTTCATTTCCCTGTGAATAGCACCATCCCCTTGGTAGCCTCAATAAGATGGGAAGAGACTGACCAAAATCATGACCAATTTTAAAAAATGTAAATGAAGCATGTAAATAACAACTATCCAACTATGTGCTAATGCCGACATTGAATATTGTACTGTTTTTCGTATCAGGATGTGATCGATGCAATAGTTTATTGTGGATTTTATTACACAAAGGTAACCAGAATGTAATTAGTCGATATCTAAGTGTATTTCACATTGATTCTGTCTTCATGTACTCAAAATTTCCATTTTTTTTTCTCAAAGTGCAAATGCTACTCACTGACGATGGATCACCCTTTGCTGACGAATATTAACTTTTCTCTTCTAAATCAATGGTAGTACTTTATAACAGTTTAATAACTGTTGGGTCACCGAAAGTTACTTTTCTAACATGCCTATGTCTTAGGACATGGAAAAAATTATTGTGTCATGTCCCAAGATTTACATCCGTTACAGTAGTCAACAAAAAGACCTAAAAACGGTAAAGTTTAGACATTGGTCCGCACATAAGCCGACACCCCCCTTCTTCCAGACCATTATTTTTTTCCAAAATTATTCAGTTTATACGTGAGTATATATTGTGTTAATGAAATAATCGGTCTCATAATCAGTATCGAAAATTTTAATAATTGGCTATACGCAGTATCGGCATAATTGGCAAAAAGTGACATCGGTACAGCTTTAAATTAAAAAGGTTGAGATTCAATTGTTTTTTAAATAATCTATAAGATATATTCAGGAAAGGATTTAATATAGATCTAAGTTGTCTACCTTTGCAGTGATTGAGTAGCAATCATCAAGATGCATTCCCTCGCCAAGTTTGATCATTGCAGGTTTAACTGTGCTGTTATAGTGTGCAAAAACCCTGGGATAAATGACAAAAATTGAACCACAATTTACAAGCTAATGTGCACATTCGTACTAATTTACAACTGAGTGGTGGGAGTGCTATGACACACACTCAAAACTGTTGCCTAGGACCTAAACAGAACGATTGGTTGATATTAATTGAGGATGTACATTATGTATATGATTCTATCTGTTTTGACACTGAAAGTGGAACAAGGTTTGCCTCTGCTTTTGTAGAAGAAAGCTAAATGTTGAGTCAAAGAGAAAGAAAAGGACAGTATGCATGGTAAAGCCAATTTAAAAAAATATACCAAACCTTCTTTTGGGACATCTGGGCACTCTTCTGTAAACAAAAAATTAATTACTTGGCAATGTTTCGAAAGAGATGAACAAACACATTAAATATTTTTTAGAAAATTGTTTCTCTATGTACTTCTAACAAGTTATTAAATCAGTTAGAAGTTAGGTAAATCTGAGATGCATACTTAAGAAACTTTAGATATACAGCAATTGCACAACTAATTTTATTTCTGCTTGTTGGTAAGGACAAATTCATATGCCAACGTTTAGAACAATGTTTGCTTTCTCAGTGGACCATGAGTGATATTTGGCCTAATGACTGTATAATGATCATATATGTATTATAATTTATATCGTGTCCAAGAATTTCCTTTTAAATACAGTTTATGTAAAAGTTGTTAAGCTGATCAAGATGCAAAGCATATAATTACAAGGAATAAACATAAAGAAGAAAAGAAATGAACATTTGAAAACTCATGATGTTTTGTTGATCAGAAAATTACCTGTCACTTCAGAGAATAACTGATACATTTTATTTTAATTTATTTGGTCCCTCTCTCTCTCTCTCTCTCTCTCTCTCTCTCTCTCTCTCTCTCAGAAAATAAGAGCATACTTGATACATTTTATTTTCTCTCTCTTTCTACAGATAGTGCGGGAGGCAGAGAGTGTCAGATGTCACTACTACAAATTTCAGTTGATAACACCGTTATGTCATACCACAAATTATAACACCAGAAATTAAAACATGGGAAAGATGAAATAAGAAGAACAACCCACTACAACAACTATTAGCAGTCACTTGTTCTTCATGAATAAAAATAATCTGAGTTTGTTGTCCAAATCACTTTCTATATACTCTGTACAAACTGCCACATATACCCACACAAATTAAAGACAAAACAACAAGTAAATACTTAGAATAACAGGTCAACGTGTTTCTAATAAATTACATCCAAACCTATAAAGTAGGAAGATAGTCAAAAGTTGCGTGGGAATGGGTGGGTAGAAAAATTAATTTTAATAATGTTATACCTTCCAACCACAACTTCATTGCTAACTTTTCTGGTATGCGAAGTCCCACTTCCAAGGTACATGATTATGCACAATTCCTTCCACGAAATATTATGGCAGGGTGGGGGTGGTGGCTCTAGAACTGAGAAATGAACCTCGTCCCAACTATATTATTTACTCTGACCCAGAGGGCAATGCATCAATGTGGGGATCAAGAATGAAATATTTGCTATTATAGTCGAAGATAAATATATTTAATGTACAAAAATTAGTCTTAACCCACTAAAAATAATTAATAACAGTAATAACTTACATACCACCTCATATAATGGTATCAGAAACTACTGCAGCACAAACAAAGTTGTTCTAACCCTCATTTGAATTCAAAGTCTTTTTAGCAATGTACAGTCCGCATATATTGCCCTTGCCACAGTACTGAAACTATTCTTCTGAAAGTATTTAATGGCATTCTCTCTGATTTGGATAGCGGTAAGATTACAGTCCTCACCTTCCTTGCTTTGAATGCAGAATTTGACACAAAAGACCATGACATATTACTTCACCGTCTCCAGTATGTATCTGGCATTCACAATACAGCCTTACAGTGGTTCAAGTTCTACTTAGTCAACAGGACACAAATTGCATCTACAAATGGAATACTCTCTAGCCCAGTTGATCTTTGTTCTGGTGTTCCATAGGGGTGTGTTCTTGGACATGTTCTCTTCATTCTATACAATCAGCCGCTCTCAAGTGTCATAGAACATCACCCAGTGTCTCACCACCTGAACGCTGATGACACCCAAATATACAAGTCTAGCCACCCAACTGAAGTTGATGCTATTATCCAAGGAGTAGAGAGGTGCAGTTTTGATGTGAAATCATGGATGACATGTAACAAGCAGCAGCTGAATGATAAAACTGAGGCCAGTCTGATCTCAACACAAAGACTTTCTCATTCACATCCTTTACCTCTGACAATAAATATCAGCAACACCAACAATAAATCCACGCAGTCAGTATGAAACCTAAGTGTTACAATAGACAGTACTCTCACAATGCACCAACACGTCATGAGCATGTGCAAGGCTGCATATCTTGAGCTGAGACGCATCAGCTCCATTTGCAAATATCTTTCATTTGATGCCAGTAAAACATTTGTGTGTTCATTAGTACTTTCAAGACTGGGCTATTGTAGCTGAATTATGTCTGGTTTGTCTCAATATCTGCTCCAGAAGCTTCAAAACACAGCTGCTCGGAACATCTTTAGAGTACCATGATCAGAGCACACCTCACCACTACTCTATACCCTATACTGGCTATCCGTTCGATCCAGAATCAAACCCAAATTTGTTCTCTGTGTAGTGTTTCACTGATGGACTCCAGTGCAGCATACCAATCCGGCCTCACCCAATTGTACACACAAGCAAGTAACTTACACTTTTCTTCTGACGATTGTAGGCTCATCATTCCCGCTATGAAAACAAAGTCATATGGACAATGTTTTTTGCATAACAGGGCCCAGCAACGTGGAATGAATTGCCCATTTAAATTAGACACAAAGACACAGAGATCCCTTTCAAGAGTGCTCTTGCAACTCACATTTTTCGATTGCAAACACAAATTGAAAGACCTAAAAATGTTTCCTACCGTAAATATTATCAGCATTTGTTTGTTTTCCAATATCATGGTGTTTGATTATTGTTTATATTTTTGTATTCATATCATTATAGATGTTGTAAAGTGCTTAGAGCTTCTAACGATTAGGTGCTATACAAAGTCCACATTATTATTATTATCATTATTATTATTATTACGGGGTTCTGTCAAAGCCTAAATAAAAAATAACAGGTTCCATCCAGGCAATAATGAGTGAGAAACTGGTCTCTGAAGCTCAAAATAACTGATGAGATCAGAAAGATAAAGCTCCAATCCGATACCAGGGCCTCTACAAAACTTAAATTAGTTTGAAAATGCTGCGATATAGCCTTTAATAGTGGACACTAAGCATTCTCTCTCCTAGAAAAGAAAGTGAAGAAAGATGTCCACTGCACTTCATGCAGGAACGGTAGCTTCAATACATTCCCCGACTACTCCAGCCAGATAAGATTCTCCTTGCTGTGCATTGTAAACAATACGAATGGACCAACTGTCTCCAAGGGAACATGACTCTAAGATTTGAGCAGACATACATTCACACATAAAAAAAATCTGAAAAGAGATGAGATCCAAACTCTCCAGGTATAGAATAATCTAAAGAGATGAAACAAGTTATTGTTGTTGCTGCTGTAGGGTTTAACGCCATTTCTCAGCACACGATAGGCTTTACATGTTGGCCAGTGTTATTGGTGGAGAAAGAACCAGGAAAAATCTCCGGAAAGAACCTTCAACCCACAAGAAGCTACAGGCAAGCTTTCTCACATACCCACATTGGCCAAATCTGAAACTCTGAACACACACATACAAGGGTGAGATGGCAGTGATCTGTAACAGAGAGCGCTTTAGACCACTTGGCCACTCTGGACCCCCATGAGACAAGTTACTGAACTAACAAAAGGAATCTCAGAAGACAGCAATGTACACCAAATACTTGTTAAATTCACATAGATCAAACACGAATCAGCTTGAGTGAGGCACATGTATGTATGTATTACTGATATTAAACTGACCTTGTACATTGGTGATGCCTGTATGCAGAGTTTCATCTTTCATATTTGTTCATAAATAACATGTACCAAATACCATAAACCTTATCATCATTATTATTTTTTAACAAAAGAGTTGGTTTAGTGCACTTTCTCAATAAAATGAAAATAGATGTATATGTTGTTTTCATCGTAACCTGTGTTCTCTAGAAAGTAACTGTACTCTGTTCACTTTAATCCAAGGTATAAATAAAAGCCATCACCGAATCTTTAAAAGAAACCACTGAATTTTGTGTTGTACACATAAAAAACATTAATTTTACAGCTATAGGACAGCATACATACAGAATGATGCAAAGAAAGGACTGTTTGACTAACTTATAAACAGGTATTCACACTTCAGAACAACACCTGCATTAACCAGCTGCTCATTTTGCCAAGATCAAAGACATCAAACAAAACTTTGCCTTCCTTGCAGACAAAAATATTAAAAATACTGAATAATTGTAACTCTAATGAACATGGATATAACATCATTTTTTGGTTAGAAAACACATATGCTTGACTTGTTGATGTGAGCTCTTGTCCTATTTAGGATTGAATGATAACACTCGCTTCTCGATTTATTGTGAGATGAAATGATACAAAATAAATCAGACTTGAAAGGTATAATTTTTCCAAATTATATTTGATCCCTGGTCTGTAACTTGCATGAAAGCCATGTGCTCTTCGTCTTCACAACTCGTACTGATCGAGGTGTTGCCTGTCTCACTAACTAGAGTGGGAATGCCAGAAGCTTTTTGTTAGTAACATGGGGAATTGATTTTAATACTTATGAAGCACGGAATTATGCACATTGATCGATAGCTCACTCCCTCATGACAAACACATACATTGGTCCACGACAGGAGTCCTGGGTCACATTTATAACACATCAGAGTTTATGTTTGTATCACCCTATAGAATGTTAGTTATTTCGTGGGTATTCCCATGTTCTTCCACCACTAAATATACTTGCCACAATCTTTAGATCATATGCTGAAAAATGGCATTATACCCATGAAACTGAAAACAAACCTGTCTGAAATCAGGCAATCATTACATATGTACATGTATTACTTTTATATAGGAAATTGGTGTCGGGGTTGGATTTAGAATGACCACTGAGAACAGGCGATCATCTATATAATTATACTACATACTTTGAACTAGATCGCTGTAAATGGCATATAATAAGGCATGACTGACTTTGGAGATTACTAATGAGTTTCAACAATATCTGGTCAATGTATACTGCTCTGAAGTAACTTGATATACATTTATCATCATTTTGCATTAGACTCACCTTGACAATGACCTCTGACCATCATAACCCAAAATCTGTTGTTTGTTTTTTTATTATCCAAAGTGCGAAACTTCCACAAAGTTTGGTAAAGTAACTTAAAATACTGGAACAAAAAGTACCAGATTGCAAATCCATTATTTCTTTCAACTTTTTTACTTTGATCTTTGTTTTTGGACCTCCATTCAACAGATATTTCATTAACCAAGTGCAATACATCCACAGTGAATGGCATATGTCTCGTTTTGAACTTGTTTTATTTATTGAGAATTGTTCTTTATTCAAAGTTTTATAAGTCCTTTGACCTTTTGACCCTTAAAATCAATAGGTTTATCATATTCTCCAAATGCCCACATTCCACAAAGTCCGGTCTAGAACTGAAGTACAAAATTAAAATTGTGCTATAACCATTTTACTTCTTCCAGTCACAGTGACTGTGACCTGCAACTAATGGAAACAAAACACGACGGCCTTTTTCCTTAGTGCAAGTGCAAACCATCCACAAAGCTTGGTTCAGCTATTAGTGTATAAATAGTTATGCAGAACCAATGCTCCCCAAAATTCTTTTTTAGACACATGCCCAGGCTGGTGACTTAAATAAACTCACAAGCACTAACTGAAATTCCATAAGATCGAACTCTAATTTCCACATTCCCAAAATATCCCCTTTTTTAATACTGTCATACAATGTTTTAATAGCTACAACTGAAACATAATTCAAAGGGGTTCAATGGGGTTAAAGGTAATGCAAGTGTCAATATTATGCTTAACTACACTGGAGTTATTCATAAAGTAAAACAGCAAGAGTTCTGAATATGGCTTGAATCAATGTAGTAATTTGTAATATATTTTGTTCTTGTATATGTATCTAGCATCTCTTTTTTATTTAATTTACCTATAATGCTTTGTTCCTACTGATTCTACTTTAGCACCATGGGAAGTGTTCAAATGCATCTCACTATAATAACTATTGTGGGCCAATTAAGTCATATGTGAAATGGTGGCTTATACCCTGTCACCTCTTTGCCTTTAATTCCCACTATTTAAATTGCCCAAGGGATAGTTTTGCATCAGCTCCAATCATGAATTAAGTAGTCTATTATGATGACTGCAAAATTGATTGGCAATAAATTATTAGTTCAGCTATAATGTGCAGCAGACTATGTCACATTCGATATCTTTGATGAAAGGGGTGTAATAACCAGGTGGAATTAACATAGAATGTATTAATTTGTACAACACGGAAGCAACAACTGCAATAGTACTCATCCAGAATGAACACATAAGTGACAAAAGTTGGATGGATGCACTAACATTTAAATAAACAAAGATTACAGCTAACATGGAAACTCATTTAACAACTATTGCCTAATGCAATTACATAACAAAGCACACAAACAAGCAATTGACAACAAGTTATCAAGATATAGCCTCCTCTTAAACTGATTAAGAAAAAGGTTTATGTTGAGCTGAAAATACTAAGCAAAATGAATATATGTACTAATGGATTATAATATTTACATGTATTTAAATATATGCTGTAAGCATGAATAGATAAATAAATGAATCAATTTCATAGAGCTCACCCTTTACAGTTAATATGATATCAACTTCAAGTCGTTAAAGATCTGCACCAAATTTGACATAATATCTTCCAGCATCTTTTCTCTCCACATGAAACATCCAAATGTTTCTCTCTTTGTCCATGTAAATTTTTCCACTATAATGACGATCCATATCTGCAACTGTATTCGTAGTCCCTTTCCATGAAGCAATGAATGTTCCATTCTCGCTATACAAAGATGGATCTGCATAATCACTATCGATGTTGTATAACAATTTAGCTGCTTGCCCAATGTAAGCACATTTCATTACTGCAAAAGAAAAGTTCTTTCAATTACTACATGTACTGAAATTCATGTCATTATTTAAAACAAGAAACATATTTGGGAATATGCATGAATCTAATGATGTACAGAACTGCTAAAGGCTAAACTTAACAAAACAGGTATGAAACCCATGTGACCTGTTGGCTTGACTTCGCTTGCAATGAAATAGGAAGGGGGATGGCCATGTCTATTGCATGTGCACCGGTGGCCAATATGTTACATTCACATCTAAATAATCTTCTGAAGAATGTCTGGATTGTGGTAAATGCTTGCGATGGTTCCCATTCTTTTCTTTGCCATTGTTTTTCCTCTAAGCTGGCCCATCTATTTTGTTCAAAAGTGGCCATGGCCAGGTGAACTCTACTTTGCCAGCTTTCAGTCAGAAGCTTGTGATACCAATTGGCAGTGATCAATGCCACAGGTGGTCAGGGTCTTTTTCAAGGAATCTTTACATCTTTTCAAGGTGTCCCTCTATCATGGTAGCCAGTGGACAGCTCACCATAGTGTGATCTTTGGCAGGCTATGATCCTCCATCCTGGACACATAACCTGCTCCGCATAGCTGTATGATTATGAACATTGCCTCATTGCTGGTGGACTTTAGTGTTGGTGATGAAGTCACTCCAGTGAATGTTTACAAAATGGTGTGGAGGAGAACTGATGGAAGCGTTCAAGGAGGCGGCTGTAAGTGACCCATGATTTGGCGTCATATAGTAGGGTGGTCAGTATGACAGCTCTGTAGATGCCAATCCTTGTACCTCTTTTGAGACTGGCGTTATACCACACTTGTTTATTGAGTCTCCTGAATGCGTTGTTTGCCTTGGCCAGTCTGTTGTCTATTTTCTGCCGATCTTGGCATCAGAGGATGTCACACAAACCGCTGTGACTAATTAACAGTTAATTCTCATTGCTGTAATTATCTTGTAAACAGGACTGCCCTCTGAACAGATGAAGGTTACACTGGAACAACGTCAAAGAAACCAATGTTCTGTTGAGTGTTTATGTAAGCCCCTGTGATTGTTTGGCAAAATAAAATTTTGGCCTTTTTGACTGGAATAGTGTTTAGATTAAACTGTTGATGACAAGAGTATAACCCATGAATAAAATCTTTCTCAGCAGCTGACTTGAACAATAGTGTCAAATCATTGATATGCAATAATACCTGCTATTGAAGTATGCATGCTGTAGAACTACCATACTAGTAGAGATTAAGTATAGAGAAAACTAAGTCCACTGACTTGCAATCTCTCTTCATTTTGTCAGAAATTGACTTGTGATAAAAATCACACTAATGCCAACAAATAGTTCCGTTTGACTTACCTACTGTAAAGATTGTGTGAATTCATCTTGACAACAGTTAACATTCATGGTCTCAAGCTATTAAGTATCATATATATGTATCATATATATGTATGCAACAATATTTAGCTGTTCTAAAGAGTCCACCTTTCTTCCTTGGAATTGAACAATGTTTACTAATTAATATATTTATTCTAAATTAGCTTACTGCACATATACTGCATGGAATATTTTAACATTTATTCTTAGTTTCGTTTAATAATATTATTTTTACATTTGTATTGATGGCACTGAGTAATTACATGTGTACTCGTGTAAATTTCTTTGGTGTGACTTGAAGTTATTTTATTTACAAAGACAACAATACACAGCATTTTAAGACAAAACAAAATATATGTGTTGCCAGTTGGATAACTGTCCCTTTTAGTGTTGCCAAAACCACTGATGATTTTATTGTTGTTTTGTTTTTTAACTTTTTACTTTATTGCAGATGTAACAATTATAAATTTCCACAAATAATGTTTAAATTTAAGATTCTATATACTGATAAATATTTTGTATTTTGTCTAATATTATAAATACCTAACAAAAATTAATTTAGATATGTAATAAGATGATCATCTACTCTGCAATCCTTCTAAAGCTATGTACACCAGAATTCATGTCAGGGATTCTTAGAAATAAGGTGTGGACTCATGAGACTGAGTACCAGAAATAAAGAGTCCATCATGGACACTTCATCCGGAAACACCTTCGACAGCCATATACCTGTACCCAGTACTACATTTCTTTAAAGTACACTGGATCCAGCTAGGGATTATCATGATACAGGGATTGACTAAGATAATTGTAAAAATTATGTATCATGATACAGGGATTGACTAAGATAATTGTAAACATGTGACAGTCAACAGAGCAAACCAAGTCTTATGCACTTATATGCTTTTGACTCTCTTTGAGTCTTTGTCAAAGGCAAATTTAGAAAACAGACAAATAGTAAACACTAATGAAAACATTAAATGTACAAAAGATAACATCTTTTACAACAAATTCAATTGGTTTGATTAAATATACTTGTCATATTTCATTATCTAAATTGAGCCAACTGAAATAGTGAGTGTCGAATTCTTCAACAGACGAATAAGAAAGCATAGTAATAAATTACAGACTTCATTGCGTCATATAAAAAAATGAACAATATTAATACCATATGCTGGTGTACCAACATTGGCTAGTCCCGTTTCTTCAAGGGCTGACCTTAAGAGGTGAACAGAATGGACTGTTACCACTTTTATCAGATGTGTGTGTGTGTGTTATCAGCATTTTTAAATGTGGCTTTAAAACAAATTCAGTAATATCGCGATAATGTCGGCATTTTGGCAGTCTAAAGTGATGTCTAGCACTGGGTCATCATGCCACAGACATTTAGCATGATGTCCCACTGAGACAAATTCAGAGCTGCCAACACTACAGGCTCACAATTCGTGAAAATGGTGATACAAATTCATGAAGTGATCCTAGAGTTCGCGAATATTTGTCGGAACAAATGAATGCACGACAAATGTTTGGCATATTCCAAACTAAACTTCACTTTTTGTGCAATATATTTCTTTTTACTATTCCAAATTTCCTCTGACCCTTGCCACACCATTTTTTTAATTTGAACACTTATGTTGGGGTATCGGGTCAGAGTCCATTCCCTATCGAAAAGTTGGAATTCACCGATGCTATTTGGTGTCGGCATTGGGTAACCTCTTACTAACTGGCCCAACAAACTTGAACAATCTTTCATGGAGATATACCTGCTTGAAATCGATAGGAACATGATCTATTTTCTCAAAAGTCGTGAGCATAGTAATCATCTTGGCTGTAATCTGCTGACAAGAAAGACGAAAATATGTTGCTGAAATTTGACCTGGATCAAGATTATTGCCTGAGTCACATGACTATAAATCTCAGAACCTACAGGTCAATGAGGTAATATGGTCACGTGATATGGGCAATAAACAAATTTCCAAAGTTAAAATGAGGTAACATGCATCAGAGGAAACTCTGACTATATTTTTCTTTGGTGGTGAATGTCACAGAATTAGAAAGAAAAAACACAAAAAAACTTGTTTTGCCAGAGACATATTTTATTATTTGTGTTGTGCCTGCGTGCGGCGCTGTCTGGGATGAGCAGGTGTTTTTTTCCAGATGAGCGACGGGACAAACAAGTGTCTCGCGCTGCCGTAAACTACTTTCTGCGAACATCATTATCACGATATGCACGGGTATTTTACCGTGAATATTACTCACTGTCCTTTCAATTAAGCAAGATTAAGGCTAAATCGGGACAGTGATAATTGGATTTAGTGAAGAGAACACATATTTTTACGTGGCGTTTCTAAAAGCCATAGGGGTGAGTGTTACATTTATTTTATTTGATATGTGAAGATTGTATCTCTATTGTAATATCATCAAATAATTCATTTATTACAACGCATATTTGAAATGTTGTGAATTGTGAATTTCAAGTTGTTTTTAAGAATTTGATGTATTAGTATTTTCCAGAAATCATTATTATTATTAGTTTGGTTTTATTGTAGCTTACATATGAGGTTACAAGCCTACTTTAAAGATTATGTGGTTACGATGTTACGTGGTTACGAGGTGATGTAACGAGTTATCTAGATGTCTATATGTATGTACGTATGCCTGTACATGTGATGAAGCCACGACTGTAGACGAAGCTAATACAAGGGTGCTGTATTATGCTGTCTGTACGTGTATACGTATGACTGACTGTACATATAGAGCAGCAGAGAGGGTGAGCCGGACAACATTTTTAAACAAGTTTTCACTGAAATCAGGCTTAAAACAATGAAATCAGGCAAAAAAATCAATGATCAGGCAAAAAAAGTCAATGAAATCAGGCAAAGAATCAATGAAAAATCAATGAAATTAATGAAATCCTCCATCGATTTTTTTTGGGAAAGGGGATTACAACGTCGTTGTCACTCACCCTCTCTGCTGCTATGGGTTAACCGAATATTTGATCCAGTCCGATACGATATCGTGTTCGAGGGTCATGTAAATTTATTGTTATAAATCCGTGTGGGGTAGACTGAGCGTGACTAAAGAAATTTCTAAATTGATTGAAGTCCATATCAGAACACCATGTCTGCCAAATATTTCGTAGCGTATGTGTATCAACTCCATTAAACACACACAACACATTACAATTATCGCGAATCACTTTTGGAATCTGAGTGTAGCGTTGAGTGACATATATCACATCCGTGTTTTTATGCCTGCCTCGGGAAAATATTCTAGCAGGATTTTTTTGATTATCTAACATGACATCATCGTATACAACTAAATTGTTGATACTTCCATCGAGGTCTTCTACTGATGGTGCCTCATCAATATCGGTTATAAATTCAATAATACACTCGCCAGCAATCTCTGAAGCGTTTTCATTAAAATCTTTTAGCACTTCATAGCATCGTTGATCATCTACGCTAGGAGCAACTAAATACAACTTATCCCACTTCATCCATCTCATTATTAAATTGAGCAACAATTGCGTTTTACCGGATCCAGATGGCCCGATTATAATTGCGCGGATAGAGTTTGGTAGCGCTGCATGATGCTTAACTGGTTCTCTTGTTTTAGTCGCTGAAAAATCAATTATATTCATATCTCTATACATAAATTATGGATCTATATTGTGTGAAGTGTAAGGCGCGTACTGGCACAGATGACTTGACGACGATTACAACTAAAAATAACCGATCAGCGCTTTCTGGTAAATGCGTACAGTGTAGTACAAAGAAATTTAGATTTGTTTCTAAACCCAAGGAACCTTTAAAAAAAAACGAGGAGGTGATATCGCTGCCAAATTAGCAAAACTCCCTGGAACCCCATGGGCAAAATACCCCGGAGAAAAACACCTTCCAGGGTATAGTTATTGTGGACCGGGAACAAGACTTGATATCAGACTCAATGATCAAAATCAGCCCCGACCCGGTGAGGAACCAATAAACGCTATTGATAAGGCCTGTCACCTTCATGATGTTGCTTATAAAAGCAGCAATTTGCAACACAGGCATCTAGCAGATGTGAAATTAATTCATGCGTTAAATGCTATTCCTGATAAATCCTTTAAAGAAAAATTGGCTTCATTTTTGATAAAATCGGCAATGAAAAGCAAATTGATGTTAGGTGCTGGTAATTAATAGCAACATGGAATCTATTTATTATTCCCCAAGAGGATACTGGAAGGGTAACGCTGCAATCAGTAAACTCGCTAGCGCCGCAAAAGTGAAAAAAAACCACTGCGGCTCATTGGTTATCCAAACAGGCACTATGGCAAATTTATCTACCACCGCCTAAACAAATTCAATTCTCGCATTTTGATGTGACCTTTCCTAATGAAGTTCATCAGGCTGATATATTATTTCTGCCACATGATCGTGGTTACAAATATGCGTTAACTGTAGTTGATATTGCAAGTCGATACAAAGAAGCAGAACCGTTAAAAACAAAATCAGCCACTGAAGTGGCTTCTGCATTTGAAAGGATTTATCGAAGGAGCCCTCTGCACTGGCCAAATCTGTTACAAGTTGATCCGGGCAAGGAATTTCAGGGTGCAGTGTTATCTACAATGAAATATCACAATGTCACTATCAGACGGGGGCATACTGCACTGCATCGTGATCAGGCCATTGTAGAACGATTTAATCGGACTCTTGCTGAACGGTTATTTGGATATCAATACGCAAAAGAATTCATCCAAGAAAAAAGATCCCGTGAATGGGTTAAGAGATTACCAGGTGTAGTTACCGCACTGAATAACGAGATTACTAGAACCATCAACATGAAACCTATCAACGCGATTAAAAAGAAGTCGATACCTGAAAAACCACAAAAGGATTCTAGCGTTTCCCAACCAATTCTTGGTAGTAATGTCATTGTGAGGTATTTATACGAACCAGGAGAGCTTGAGGGTGGCACAAAAAGGGCTACTGATCCTATTTGGAGTGTTACTGCACACAAGATATCTAGTATAACACGATCTACGGGTAGACCTCCAATCTATAAACTGGATTCAACTGCCCCTCAGCGTGGGTTTCCTAGACAACAACTACAAGTAATTCCTGACGATACTCAATTACCACCGCATGGTCTTAACTAGCACCCTTGCGTCTATTGCACTCAAGACAAGTCAACATCACATTATTTCTGACATGACCGAGATTGTTATTTTTTCTGTCTACGGTGAATTGGCGAGGATCCTTATCCGAATACTGCCAACGCATTATACAATTGCAACTCGCGCAGTGATTATTCTGTTGTTGCTTCAGAGTAATTATTAATTCAGCATCAATATCAAATTCTCGTTGTTTTTTTTTTGTCTTGTTGTTTGTAACCGGAGAGTTTTTTATCAATAATATCATCTATTGTGGTGTCATTATCATCGCCAATGATTTCATCATCGAAGACAATTCTTCGAAGGTGATTTATTTTTCGTACTCTGGATACTGAAAGATAGACTAAATTCGACCATTCTATGCGATTATCTACCATCCAAACAATTGTATCCGATATAGTCAATCCCTGTGAAGAGTGTATTGTTGCTGCATAACCTAGCGTCCATGGGGATTTATTAGCACGCAATGCATCTTCAACAACATTGATAACAACCAGCACAATATCATTTAATACGAGAATCTGCTTTTCACTCTGTCCTGGAATATCAACTTCGATGTTCTGTTTTCGTGTATCCGATGGCCTATAACATAACGGTACTGGAAGTGTTGCAAATTTTTGTTATGCAATTCAAATAACTTCATCTGAAGTGTGTCCCTGACTATTTTTCTACTTGCAATGATTAAATCATTTGGTCCTCCACGCTTCCCAAAACTCATTCATGGGAGTTTCCGAAATTATTTCACGGGTTATTTCACACTGGATTCTATCCGGTTGTAATCTAATTAGTTTCTTCAATTCTTTTAATTCATTATCAAGTGATCTATGATCGGTATCAATTTCTTCATAATAGTCTACAAAACCCTTTAGCCATTCATGGGGGGATGCACCGACAAATGGTGGTGGTTGGCCGTGATCACCGCACATGACGATTTTTGTATTCTTCAATAACAACCACTCAAGAAATATTTTTAAAACATCTTCGGACACTGTGTCTATTTCATCCCAAATCATGAATTCAGGAATAGATTTCTCTCCCATGCGCTCAGGAGTCCATTTATCTCCCTTCCATCTAAAGAAACTATGATAAGTGCAGGCATTTACCCCTCTCTGTATCATTTCTCTTGCAAGTCTGTGAGTCGGTGTTAGCACAATCATGTTTGGATTTTTCCCACGAAATAACTCAATTGCCCGGGTTGTTTTTCCTGACCCACCACAACCGTTTAAATAAACTGTTTTATATCTACAGATTGGATCAGAAATCGGTGGTGCACTAGAAAATTCTGAACACTGATTGCTTTCTAAGTAATTATTTTCAATGGTAACATCTGCTGATTGAATATAATCATGAATCATTTCCTTCTTAATTCTCCATGTCCCCCATTTCTCGTTGCCAGTAGCCTTAAAATCAGCCAATTTGCTATTTATGTAAAATGAGTCAGTAGCAACTCTAACTGCGGTGGTAGGAAATCTATTGATCATTGAAAACAGATTGATAGAAGCATAACCAAGCATAGAAGCTCTCAAATGTGTGTACTGCGGATGGTATCCATCAGTGTAAGCAACAATTGTACCCAATTTGGTTCCATCGGACATAAATGCGTCCTTACGATTGACATATAAGCCCTTATTCGTTAAATCCGTGATTACAAAATCGTATTCAGCATTGTCTATAATCAATCGTGAAGAATATTTCGTATTATCATCTTTGCCACCTTGGGTAAATTTACCGATTATTCTTCGTCCAAGATTTTTTGCTTCATTGTTTCTGATTTCAAATAACTGTTTGGACCAATCCATGATTTGTTGTTCATTAAAATCAGGAAACATTTTTGGCTCTTCGCTAATTATTTTTTCTAGATCAGGTTGTGGTAACCAGACTGATTTCTGTGCTCGATAGGATATAATTGCTTCACTGACAATTAATGATTTTAACATCTTACAATCAAGCATATACCGTAATAACACTATTGGCATCCAGTGTTTTTCAGACATGTGTTTACCAATCCAAAGATAACTACATGGATGAAGCCCTTCAGCCATTTCAAATGATACTACACAAGCGAATCCGGTTAAATCAAAATCAGGAAGTGGTCCATTAATAGCAACACGGGTCATTTCGTGTGTAGGGTGTCCAAATCGTTTGAAATATTTCTCACACTCTCCATACCCAAGAAAACTTCCTGGATAACACGGAATCATATCAACTGAAATAACGGTATCAGGGTCGTATTTTGTGTTCCATAATCCGCCGTGGCTGTATTCAAGACAGGACAATTTGACATCTGATAAAAACTCACTTCGTGTTGGTTTCCACGCGTTTGTCTTTCTTGCAAAATGTGCTGCAATGGATGGTACTGTGAAACAGTTTGCTAATAATTGATCGTTGTCTTCTCCGTCCCCAGAAAACTCACTAGCTAGTTGTTTCATTTGATTATGTAGCTCTTCAGTACGGTATAATTCTCCATTAGTCCTTACAAACTGATCAAATTTGCATTCTTCGTCTGAAGTACTATGAAATAGCCACACTGACACAGGATCGTTTTTACTCAAATGGTAAATAGCATCAAATAATTTCTGCTCTGAAAAAAACTCTTCGGTTTGGGATAGATATTTTACGGTTCTATCCCGTGGGAATATTGTTACTGCAGATGACCACGCGTGTATGATCAATAATTTCAATGGGGTTTCCTTTTTTTGATTGATATTTCGGTTCTTTTAATACTTCACCGGTGATTGTCCTTACCGATATTGGAAATCTTAATGATGTTTCTAATTTAGTTATCTCCTGAATTGTTGCCCCATGTTCTTTTACCGTGAACTCCCACTCGGTTATTTTTTTTCGTCTTAGATCAGTTAGTTTATTTCCCCGGGACGCATTTGTGAAGTGTTCTATTATTCGTTCTGCTACACAATTGAGCCCTGTCGAATATTTCATGGGTGCTAGTTTTGAAATATCAGGTTTTTCATTGATCGGATATATCCCGTAAACAACTGCTGTGACAGGATAAGATCTTTCGTAGTAGGGTTTATCAATTCCAGTCAAAATTCCCGGTTTTGAATCCTGATTCACGGTGACAGTTTTTTTGCCCCTGAGAATGGGTTCAAATTTATCCCTAAAAATCCATTTTCCATTCTCACGGATAATGAATTTGATTCGGAAAAAATGACTTTTTTCCCCAAGACGTGAAATTATGACTGCTGCTTTTTCATCATTCATGGTAGCGTCAACAACACCATCAATTCGAAATGTTGACCAGCAATAAGATGCTCCATCACGCTTGAATTCATTAAAACAGTCTCTGATGGGTTTATCAAGAATTTTATTCTTGGGTGTATTAGAAACTATATCAAGATTGAATTGAGCATCCTTCCATGGTGATCTCATGTTTCCGTCTCTTGGACGTTTGTTACGTTTTTTGGGTCTATCGCGATTAAATCTAGGATTGATTTTCAACGATCTCTTAAACTCTTTCATGTTTCCGTCTCTTGGACGTTTTGGACGTTTTTTGGGTTTATCGATATTAAATTTAGGATTGATTTTCAACAATCTCTTAAACTCTTTCATATTTCCGTCTCTTGGACGTTTTGGACGTTTTTTGGGTTTATCGATATTAAATTTAGGATTGATTTTCAACAATCTCTTAAACTCTTTCATGTTTCCGTCTCTTGGACGTTTGTTACGTTTGTTTCCGTCTATTGGACGTTTTTTGGGTCTATCGAGATTAAATCTAGGATTGATTTTCAATAATCTCTTAAACTCTCTTTCAGCATTAAATTTAGCATTTTCGAAGTCAATCTCTTGAACTCCTTCATGCTATATATAAAACAAGCATTTAAATGAAAGATTTATGTATAATGAATCACTGCAAATGGCTCATGATGGGAAATGTAACCCCGTGTAACAAATCATGCAGAAAAAATGAATACTGTAGGTATCATATGCAAAGTTTTCGACGTGGAAGTCTTGGTCCGTTACCCTGTATTCGATGTGGGGTTGGGGTCAAGGGAAGATCACAATTTTGTATTGATTGTGGTGGTAAGCGATATAGGGAATTGAAGCGTTATTATGATAAAAGAATAAAAAATGGACAATCCATCAGAAAGTATGACCCTGAAAAAGTCTTTGACCCTGACAACATCAAGGATAAAATCATAAGAACTCCGCAAGACTACATCGAAAGATTCTCCAGTGATGTAATTATTGAACCAAACACTGAATTAGACAAACAATAGAATAGTATATATGAACCAAGAATTCAGACAGCACCCCTTGATTACAAATTATGAAGCATCCAGTGATGGTGTTGTCAGAAACCGTAGACTAAAGAAACCGGTCGGTGTTGTGAATAATCAAGGGTATTTGTTGTTTACTGTTGGAAAGAAAACTTATCTCAATCATCGTTTCGTGTATGAATGTCATTATGGATTGATCAAAGATGGTTTTGTTATTGATCACAAGGATTCTGATCCAAAGAATAACAAATTGGATAATTTAGAAGCTATCACACAGAGTGAGAATTTGAAACGAGGAGGGACCGGCACTTGCAAAACGGTTGGGAAGAGACCTGTGAAATCTTTGAATACGATAACTAACGAAGAAAAAATATTTTCATCTATGAATGAAGCCGGTAGGCACTTCGATATTTGTCCGCCTTCTGTTCAAAGAGTTGCAGAGAGGATTTATCGATCGGCTATTTCAAAAAAGAGTGGACAAAAAGTTCAATTTAGTTATGTCTAATGCGTCATAATTTCCAATTAGAGATATGTCATTCTTATAGAATAATGAATTCTGAAAACATGAATAGCATCATAGTTGAAATAGCAAAATTGAAAAATCAGGATATCAAACTATCAGATGGATTAAATCCTGATCAAATTATGTCTGATTTTCAGGATATAGAATACGGAGTAAACAACAATAAATATATGCTACCCAAGAAGTATGCACTCATCAAAAGAATTCAGAATTCTATTAAAGACTCTCTTTTATTTTCCAGTGACATCAGTGTGTTCGTCCCGTTGTATACTATCGTAGAAGGAATACGAAAAGAATTAGGTAACGAATACGAATTGAAAAAAGAAGTCAACTCTAAAATTAGAAACCTACGGGCATTAATTCAAGAAAATGAACAATTTTGATTACCCGACCATTGATTACCCGATCATTTATCATTTTTTGATTGTGATCGACTCTCATTTTTTTAGCACTTTTTGATTGAAATCAGTGAAAACAGTGAATAAAAAATCGATGGACGATGTGTCAGATTGATCAAATAAAGAATGGCGAAACTGTCAGTATTAATTATTTTATATACAATTATGACACTTTCGCCATCACTGATAGAAGGTGTCTCACGATGAAATAACACTTCCATGACTGTGTTAAAAATCATCCGACATGTCAAGTGTTTTACAATTGAAAAATGGTTTCTGATTTCAAATAATGGTCAATGAAGCATTAACAACCCGATTGGCTCGTGAACGATTAGAAGCAATCAGGAGATTTGTACCAATTCGTGACTCTGTACGGAATAAACTGCAACAGCGACAGAGTTTACAAACTGATTTTGCTGCGGGATCTGAAGAGTTGTTTAAACCAGTAACCACAGCAACGAAAGGGGTAGAGCGTGCTATACTGGGAGATGATCCTGACGGTAAGAGAAAGGAAGAGGGTCTTATTTCTGTACTTGAAAAACTAGCAACGAAAACTGAACAAACTGAAAAACTGATCCGAAAAAAACGACTGTTTCTCTGTTGAATAAATTTACTGATAATGCTAAAATAGAAATAAAACAATTTAATTTATTCAAACCAAAGGATTATCAAGCCTTTGGTAATTTTGCTGCTCAAAGCTATAATTCAAAAAAAGATTTTTTAAAGGACGAGTATAAGGATGATAGAATATCAAGTAATGATTGGTCCGATAATTTGTATAAACTAAATAAAGGGATTGGTCGTTTGAATAAGGATGAGTTGGGGTACAAGGAATTTCAAAGGGGGATTAGTAATTACAAAAGAGAACAAATAGAAGAGCGACAACGAGAATTAGAAGAACGACAAGAACGAAAACGTCAAACACCAACACGTAGACAAACAAGAAGACAAACAAAACAACAACTACCACCTGATGATGATGATGATTTAGAAGAACGACGTCAAACACCAACACGGAGACAACAAAAACAAGATGAACCTAATGATGATTATTTACAAGAAACGGATTTAGAAAATCTAGATGAAGCAGCTGGTTATAGCGGAAGTGGACTGCAAAATCCAAGGATTGGAAACACTTGTCCTGATAGTGTTATCAATGATATATCACGATTAGAAGTTCTTGTAGGAGGGTTCCGAGCTGGAAATAACTCTCCAGAAATAATTAATGAAGCAGCTGATATCTGTAGACGGTTATTTGCCGGCAGTATCATGGATATCAAAACATATCGAGATTTCATTGACGAGTTAGCAAATGGGTATCATAGTGATTAAATAACAATTGAAAACACTATTGTTTTTATAATAATGATCATCCATTACAATCATGATAAACCAACCCCAGTCTATGTGGTAAACTCACGGTTTCCAGTTTATAAAGCATACTATGGAGATGGCCTCGGCAACACCATTTTAGGATTATTTTCAAGAATGGCCCCAAAAGTGATGCCGTTAGCTAAACAATTATCAATGAAAGCCATTGATGTTATTCGTGATAAGGGTATTGGTGCTGTTGGAGATCTTGCCGGAAAAGCGTTTTCAACTGCGAAGGATAAAATAACATCATTAGTAAAATCACGAAAAAAGAAACCGTTACCGTCTACAGAAGAAATGCCTGCAAGTGTTAGTAAAATTATAAATAACGCAGTAGATGAAAAATTAGCATCGATGGTAAATCAAGGGAACCAAAGCAATATTGCAAATATGATAGCGGGAAGTGGCTTTAGAAAACGCAAGCGTTTTTCACGATGAAAATCACGATTTAGACTCTGATAAATAGAATAAAATGTTCAAAAGGTCACCTGATCCAGCATTTGATATGGATGCCACAGTTGGCAAGAATGATTCTGTACGCCATTTTCAATTTTATTCTTATCACGCAGTACAACCAGATCTCCGATCGCGAATTGAACTTCAAGTTCATGATACCAGTAAATATTTTCTACCGTGTGAGGCATTTATTGAAGTAGAAGGAGAACTTGTAACAAATGTTGCAGCTGATACCCCATATGACATTAACGAAAATGTCCGAGTTGGTTTTGTTAATAACGGCATAATGGCGTTATTTGAAACCGCTAGATATCTCATTGATGGAAAAGAAATTGAATCCATTGACCGTGAAGTTGATGTGGCCACAACAATCATAGGGTTAGCGAGATATTCTGATGATTATACAAGATCGGCTGGTCCGTCTATGATGTTTGCACAGGATACTGCTGATAACGCTGATCACCTTCAATTCATTAAAGTGTTAACAGCAAGAGATAATGCAGAAGCCGATCAACAAGAAGCAGCTAATCCAGAACGTCGAACTAGACCCGGAGCTGCGTTTGATATTCTCGGAAGCGTTAATGATAATCTCAATTTAGGATTTGCAACACGCGTAGGAATGTTGCATGGGCAGCGTCGACGATTTTCATGTGCGATTCCACTGCATCATATATTTGGATTCTGTAGAAACGTCCGAAAAGTTATTTATGGAGCTAAACACACAGTAGCGCTTGTACGAAAGGGTACTGATGATGATGCAATCTGGCGTAATGCTGGGGTTGCTCCCGGTAAAGTCATTTTAACAAAACTATCATTGTGGATGCCAGTATTAACTCCATCAATCACCGAAGAACAACGACTACTATCATTTATGGACCAAGGAGGAAAGTCGTTGTTAAGTTGGTTATCAGTGACCACGGATATTAAATTGGGTAATGTTGATGGTACATTCACATGGCACCTGGCATCAAAACAAGGGGTTTCAGCTCCACGTCATATATTTATTGCGTTACAGAATGCTGCGCGAGTTGGTAATCAGGAACGAAGTCATATGATATTTGATCAGTTAGGTGTTAATGAAGTCTCGCTGAGAATAAACGGACAGCAGGAACCATCCGAGGATATACAACATGATTACGGTCAGAATCATATTGCACGTGTCTATCATAACCTGCTGTCATTTATGGCACGTGATCAAAATGTGGATACCGGTTTGCAAATATCACAATTGGATTTTAAAAGACTCTATCCGACTTATTACTTTTCATTGGAACATCTCGATTTGATGAGACAATCTGTCGTTGATATACACGTTAGAGCCCGTGTAACCCGTCCGACTGGTCCACCAGTTGGTGGGGTACCTCCTATCCTTATCCCGAATTATAGAGCGGTTGCTGTCATTCTCAGTGATAAATCAATGCTACTTGAAGGTGTTGGAGGAAGAATGAGAGTGGTAGATGCCCCAGTAGAAAACATGTAATTGAAAATCCGAAGGATATTTCCATTAGAATCAATCTATTATGTATAATGTCATATAGTGTTATTAGTGTTGCGTTAACTCCTGGTCAAATCAAAAAATTGCAATCAGAATCGGCTAAATAATGTGGAACCACAATCACGTTGAAACCTAATCAAATGACTGGTGGTGCAAATAAATTATCGCTGTCAACTCGTCAAATAAAACATTTCAATGATGCACTTGCAGCCAAAAAAGGTGTTCAGATTACTCTTTCTGCGGCTGCTATCAAAAATATGATAAAATCAGGTGGTATATTCCCGTTGTTAGCTGCAATACCAGCATTGATTGCAGCAGCAGCCCCAGCAGTGGCTAAAGAAGCGGCGTTAGGAGCCGTTGGTACTGCAGCAGGAATGGCACTAAAGAAGGCAACTGGGAAGGGATATAAAAAAAAGGGACGATCCGTTCACGGATTGGGTCTAAGACTATCAGGAACCCCGTATTCATGGTACAGCGGAAAAGGTCTAAGACTACCAGGAACCCCGTATTCATGGTACAGCCGGAGATCCGTTCACGGATCAGGCCTGAGACTACCAGGAACGGTTTATTAATTCAGAAATCTATGGTTCCTATGTCCAATTTTGATTTAATGGATGCGGCTAAAAAACTAGTGATTCAAAATTTCAGAGGTGTTTTTATGAAAGATCAATTACCACATCAACCAAACAAAACTGAAACAGGTATTATTAATCTCGATAACAGCACCGGACCTGGAACTCACTGGGTTGCATACGCTATTGATCCACGTGGGATTGTCTATTTTGATTCATATGGATTAGCCCCACCAAAAGAGTTTATGCGTTACATAAAACAATTTCCAATGAAGACTTGGTATTCTACGCTACCAACACAACAAATGAATGACCCACCAATATGTGGCAGTGAAGTATTAAATGTCCTTGATGCTATTTCAGCATCTAGAAAACCACCTCATATTGTCGTAAATGACTACACCAGCAATCGCTTTTAGAGAGAGAAAGAGTTTTACAATAACATGATTGATATTTGGGGGAGATCTTTGAAACCCAAACCCGATGGCACTGCAACCGGTGATATAAAAAAAATAATTGAAGATGAAATCGCTGAGACGTTAAATTTAACAAGTGTTGACTCCGGGGAAATAGTTGTATTTCAGAACAAACAGGGTAAATTGAAATCTAGTAATATTTCTCTGGATGATATTTTAGTTAAACAACAAAACGCAATCGAGGATACTATCGCGTTATTTTCCGATCAGGGTAAACTCAAACCAGGCGTACTTTTTTCGACGATTACAGATCGATTTAAAACTCTCAACGATTCTGCGTTAGAACTAGCAACACTTCAATCTAAAACCGAAGAACACATAAAACAGTTTATCGCATTTCGTAGAAATATCATTGATAAATTTATTGGAACTACATTCGATAAAATTGAACTAAAACTCCCTGATATCAAAAAATCCATCGATGAGACGAAAACCTTCATCGAAGCCATCAAGGGGGATGCAGCGAGGATGATAACAGTCATTGAAAAAGCAAAAATTCCTCATGAGAAAACCAACAATTTAGTATACACGATCCAACACGGATCATTTGAGTGGACACCTACAAACAACAAATTAGATATCACTGCAACCGTTAAGGGTATTTATCGATTAACACTAGTAATACCATTGTCTCAATTTAATATTTCATCGTCCAGTTCATCCGGGGTCAATAATACGATTTCAACGATCATCGACAAGAATACAACTGAAAAGTTCACAATCACATCTACTGATAAATATTTGGTTAGGGTCTCAACAACGTGGTATGTGGAATTCGTAGCGGATTTAAGTAAATCGTAATTGAAAACGCTAGCGTATTTAAAATAAAAATGATTTCATCATCGCAATATCGCTATGATCAGGTCAGAGAGTATCAAATTAGACTCAAAACCCTGTCTGAGGAGTATGCAATGAAAATTAAAAAATATCGCAGGAGAATTACCGCAATTGATGTTACTGTGTACGCTGTGAGTGGTGTAATCACCGGAGCTGGTATTATACTGTCTTCAGTGACAATGATGGCTCCGATAGCTGTTCCAATTTGCATTTCTGCGGCAACAACAATCGCTGGAATTATTTCAATAATCACAAAAAAAATATCCTCATGCAGCCAACGGAAACTACAAGACTACATAATTCAATTTCATGTTGTGTCTACTGCATACTCGCAATTATCCTCATTGATATCGTCATCGCTCGATGATACAATTATATCAGAGAGTGAGTTTTCAGCGATGGTAGATATATATGATTCCGCAGTATCAAAATTAGAAATACATCATGAGTATAATAACAATGACAACACCGATGGAATTACTTCAACAAATAGTGGAGAACACAAACCCAGTACAAACAAGCATGATCTCAATAACCTCAACGAATCCAGAATTCAGTGTGAATTTCCCCTCTCCGGTCCCAGTGAAGGAGATAGCGCTAGCAAAATTACGAGTGTATCATAGCTGGCCAAATATTAGGTCAAAATCATTTGGTGGTCAACAACCCAATAATTCCCTGGTATTTGCAAATAAGAATAAACCAGACGGCACCCCAGACTGGAATGTTGTTTCCATACCAACCGGATCATACCAAATCGAACAAATCAATAATGAATTTGCGCGTAGAATAAAATCGATTACTGGAGTAGAATCAAAAATAGCTATAACAGTTCATGAGCCAACACTATCATCTGCCATTGAAATAAGCACAGAAGGATACGTCGTAGATATATATCAAAGTTCTATTAGAACCGTACTAGGATGGCCTGAAATCCCACCAGGGGGAAAAACCGTTGATTTATCAGAACCAAAAAAAAACGATTATATCACAGACAGGATAAAACCTGATAATC
>JAQISU010000122.1:4685000-4722500 GCA_029339505.1 Unio delphinus | reverse complement strand
CAAGGAAATTAATTCTTCTTTAGATATGTTAGTAAAATGTTTTCTTTTAGAACTGCTTTTTAAAATTTCTTGTTTAGTTGCTTCAATATAAAAATCGAGATAAATATCTCGACCACTAGAAGGTGTAAATGATGATTCTTTTTTATTGAAAAAGGGCTTATTTTTTAGATGATAACTACTTTTGACTTGTGAGTTAGTATATGATTGTGAGAAAAATTCTTTTAATTTTAACGATCTAGTGTATTTGAAAAATGCTTCTGCTAAATTGATATTATCATGCACTTTGTTTCTTGGACAAAAAGATAAACCCTTACCTAGAAGAATGTAATCACTATCAGTTAGAGTTCGTTTAGAAAGGTTTAACACAGTTTCTTTTCCTCTTTTGATTTCCTTTTTTCTTTTCTTGTCTTTCCTCCATTTGTTCTTGTTTTGAATTCTAACAAATCTCCTATTCTTTCTTTTGTTTGTGTTGTCTTCAACAGATCCTTGAGGGTTTCCATAAGTTTTTGTAATGTTTCTATTACGGTTATGTTGGACTCCTGTGCAATTTTCTTCGCCCCATTCTTTACTGCATCTGCATAGGTTGTTCTTTGTGTGCCTGGGGCTCTTAAGTTTTTTGCTTGATCATTTGTTGAGTTGTTTTGAATGGGTCTGTTATTTTTTACTTCTTTTAGATTTGGTTGAGATGTAATTTTTGCTGTTGGTAATGATGCATGTTCCATTTCATTTTTATTTCTTGGTTGTTGTTGATTCCTTGTTTGATTGTTAGTTACTGCACGTTTGAAGTTAATTTCCTCTGTTGTTCTACTTGGTTGTTGATTGTTTCTTTTTGATTTCTCTCTAACAATTTCCAATGCTGATGGTTTTCGTTGTTCTGGAAAGTTGTTTTTTTCTTTTTGCAAATTTTGTAACTTTTTAAGTTGATTTGATAATAGTTCGTCTTTTTTAGATTCCGTTTTTGTAAAGAGTTCTTCATCAAAATTGCCAATACGGTTTTTTATCAAATTTCTAAGATTATCTCTGTTTTCTTCTAGTTCTTTGCCTAGGTTGAGTGCTTTTCTCTGGTGCTCTTCTTTTAATCTCTCGCATATCTCCAAAGACACTTTTTTCAATAGGTTGTCAATAGACTCCTGAAACTTTCTTGAGGATTCGTTATTACCAATATGAATTTTCAGTCTTAGACGTAATCCTTTCGGTACAAGATTCTCCGATATACAATTTTCCAGAAATCGTGCGTGTAGACCGCTCTTCATATGTTTCTCAGCTAATTTCTCCATTGTTGATTTTAACAAATTTGTTTTATTATGAATACGTGGATCAGATGCTGATGCCATAGTGTTGTTTAGGTAGACTTATTAAAATATAAAATAAACAACGCCAACACGTATTAATGTTGTGACCGGTTTCGCTTTAATGCTTTATCAAACTGAATTTGTTATGATTGCTTACGTCATTAAATATATCATGTTTCTGAGTAAACAATATGACATAAACAATATGACGTCATAGCTTACGTTAGTACATTTGTAACCTACTTTTCTTATTCTTTAATAAATAACATGGTCATGGAAATATGTATATATATATATACATATATATACATATATATACATATACACACATACATACATATACATATACATATATATACACATATATATACACATATACATACATATATATACACATATACACATACACACACATACATACATACATACATACATATACACATATACATATATACACACACATACACACATACACACATATATATATATACACGCATACATATACATACATACATACATACATACATACATACATACATACATACATACATACATACATACATACATACATACATACATACATACATACATACATACATACATACATTCATACATACATACATACACACATATATATACTTCACATATTATTAATATTTAATACATAGAAATATATAAAACTGGATCTTCAAGATACTTGTATCTCTATTGGTAAATATGTGTAAAATTTATGAATAAATAGAGATAAACAGTTTTATTTTTATATATATATTACATTAATGAAGGTCGTAAAGTGCTTTGGAATTTAGACCTTTTGGATATACTGTATTAAGACGGTGAATCCAGTATGTTTCTTTTAGCAAACGTTCCATTTCTGATTCAGCTATAACAATAGGTTGAAAGGAAAAATCTTGCACAGTATGAGAACTATTGTTAAAGTGTACGGCAACATGAGATGAAAAAGATTTATGGATATAATTTTTTATGTCAGATCTATGTTGGTTCATACGTTTAGATATTTGTTGACTAGTTTGTCCAATATATTGGACGTCACATTTTTTGCATGTGATCAAATAAATAACGTTTGATGTTGCACAATTAGTATCACAATGCATATTAAACGTTTCTTTTGTATTACTACTACTGAAAGAAGTACTTTCATTAATAAGAGAACAGTGCGAACATCTAGGTCTATTACATTTAGTTGCTGATCCTTTTTTGTACGATGTTTTTTCTAATTTAGAATTAATTAGGTAATCTTTAAGATTTTTTGTCCTTTTATAAGCAAGCATGGGCTTGCTTTCGTGTAGCAATTTAACATTTTCTTTACCTGATAATTTTAATAAATCCCAATATTTATTGATAATCTTACCTATATTAGGTAAACTTGGGTTATATTCAATAATAAAGGGAATGATATCCTTATTTGTATTTTTGATTTTACATTGTAATGATTCAAGTTGTGTAAGAGAAGATACTTTTTGGAAAGCAGCATTAATGATATCAATAGGGTAATTTCTATTTAGAAAATGCTGACCTAACTCTATCAAAGATGATTTAAAAACAGTGTCATCCGAAATAATTCTTCTATATCTTTTCGCTTGACTATATGGTATCCCGCTTTTACATGATTTAGGATGGCATGATGAATATTCAATATATTGATGCATATTTGTGTTTTTAACATGAACCATGGTAGTGATGTCATTATTTTCATTTTTTATGACGTCTACGTCCAAAAATGATATTTTAGTTTTAGACACATTGAATGTAAACTTTATTGTTGGATGTAATTTGTTTAAACTGTCTATAAAATAATAAAGGTCTTCTAATGGATAACTCCAAATCATAAAGATATCGTCTAAAAACCTTAACCAAATATCTGGTTTTAAGAAACATTTATTTAGAAAATCATTTTCCAATTTTCCCATAAATAAAGATGCATAAGAAGGTGCCATAGGACTACCCATTGCTGTTCCCATTTTTTGGAGATAATTTGTATTACCAAATTGAAAAAAGTTATTTTCGAGCACAAGTTTTATCAAATTACAAACATGTTCTTTTGATAGTTTAGATGTATATTCGTTTTCTCCAAGATAATATTTACATGCTTCGATACCATCATTGTGTGGTATATTCGTGTAGAGTGAAACCACATCAAGTGTAACTAGTAATGAATTTTCAGTTAGTTTTGGTAAAGATTTCAATTTGGTAATGAAATCAAAAGTATCTTTGACATATGAAGGTAGTGATTTCATTAGTGGTTGTAAAACATGATCAATATATTTGGATATATTATTTGTAACTGAGTTACAAGTAGAAATAATAGGTCTACCTGGATATCCTAAAGGTAGTGACTTATTAATCGTTTTATGTATTTTTGGTAAAATATAAAATTGAGGTGTGCGTATTTTATTCGGGAAGATATCTAGTTCATCATGCATTGAGCAATTGTGTATAGCGATTTGATTAATACATTTGCTTATGTTTTCTTTAAATTCTTCAGAAGGATTATAGGAAAGTTTTGTATAATATTCGTCATCATTTAATTGTCTTTCTACTTCTTCAATATAATCTTCTTTATTCATTATTACTATGGTGCTAGACTTATCTGCCTTTTTAATAGTAATACTTTCGTCCTGTGATAAGGTACGCAAGGAAATTAATTCTTCTTTAGATATGTTAGTAAAATGTTTTCTTTTAGAACTGCTTTTTAAAATTTCTTGTTTAGTTGCTTCAATATAAAAATCGAGATAAATATCTCGACCACTAGAAGGTGTAAATGATGATTCTTTTTTATTGAAAAAGGGCTTATTTTTTAGATGATAACTACTTTTGACTTGTGAGTTAGTATATGATTGTGAGAAAAATTCTTTTAATTTTAACGATCTAGTGTATTTGAAAAATGCTTCTGCTAAATTGATATTATCATGCACTTTGTTTCTTGGACAAAAAGATAAACCCTTACCTAGAAGAATGTAATCACTATCAGTTAGAGTTCGTTTAGAAAGGTTTAACACAGTTTCTTTTCCTCTTTTGATTTCCTTTTTTCTTTTCTTGTCTTTCCTCCATTTGTTCTTGTTTTGAATTCTAACAAATCTCCTATTCTTTCTTTTGTTTGTGTTGTCTTCAACAGATCCTTGAGGGTTTCCATAAGTTTTTGTAATGTTTCTATTACGGTTATGTTGGACTCCTGTGCAATTTTCTTCGCCCCATTCTTTACTGCATCTGCATAGGTTGTTCTTTGTGTGCCTGGGGCTCTTAAGTTTTTTGCTTGATCATTTGTTGAGTTGTTTTGAATGGGTCTGTTATTTTTTACTTCTTTTAGATTTGGTTGAGATGTAATTTTTGCTGTTGGTAATGATGCATGTTCCATTTCATTTTTATTTCTTGGTTGTTGTTGATTCCTTGTTTGATTGTTAGTTACTGCACGTTTGAAGTTAATTTCCTCTGTTGTTCTACTTGGTTGTTGATTGTTTCTTTTTGATTTCTCTCTAACAATTTCCAATGCTGATGGTTTTCGTTGTTCTGGAAAGTTGTTTTTTTCTTTTTGCAAATTTTGTAACTTTTTAAGTTGATTTGATAATAGTTCGTCTTTTTTAGATTCCGTTTTTGTAAAGAGTTCTTCATCAAAATTGCCAATACGGTTTTTTATCAAATTTCTAAGATTATCTCTGTTTTCTTCTAGTTCTTTGCCTAGGTTGAGTGCTTTTCTCTGGTGCTCTTCTTTTAATCTCTCGCATATCTCCAAAGACACTTTTTTTCAATAGGTTGTCAATAGACTCCTGAAACTTTCTTGAGGATTCGTTATTACCAATATGAATTTTCAGTCTTAGACGTAGTCCTTTCGGTACAAGATTCTCCGATATACAATTTTCCAGAAATCGTGCGTGTAGACCGCTCTTCATCTGTTTCTCAGCTAATTTCTCCATTGTTGATTTTAACAAATTTGTTTTATTATGAATACGTGGATCAGATGCTGATGCCATAGTGTTGTTTAGGTAGACTTATTAAAATATAAAATAAACAACGCCAACACGTATTAATGTTGTGACCGGTTTCGCTTTAATGCTTTATCAAACTGAATTTGTTATGATTGCTTACGTCATTAAATATATCATGTTTCTGAGTAAACAATATGACATAAACAATATGACGTCATAGCTTACGTTAGTACATTTGTAACCTACTTTTCTTATTCTTTAATAAATAACATGGTCATGGAAATATGTATATATATATATATATACATATATATACATATATATACATATACACACATACATACATATACATATACATATATATACACATATATATACACATATACATACATATATATACACATATACACATACACACACATACATACATACATACATATACACATATACATATATACACACACATACACACATACACACATATATATATATACACGCATACATATACATACATACATACATACATACATACATACATACATACATACATACATACATACATACATACATACATACATACATACATTCATACATACATACATACACACATATATATACTTCACATATTATTAATATTTAATACATAGAAATATATAAAACTGGATCTTCAAGATACTTGTATCTCTATTGGTAAATATGTGTAAAATTTATGAATAAATAGAGATAAACAGTTTTATTTTTATATATATATATTACATTAATGAAGGTCGCAAAGTGCTTTGGAATTTAGACCTTTTGGATATACTGTATTAAGACGGTGAATCCAGTATGTTTCTTTTAGCAAACGTTCCATTTCTGATTCAGCTATAACAATAGGTTGAAAGGAAAAATCTTGCACAGTATGAGAACTATTGTTAAAGTGTACGGCAACATGAGATGAAAAAGATTTATGGATATAATTTTTTATGTCAGATCTATGTTGGTTCATACGTTTAGATATTTGTTGACTAGTTTGTCCAATATATTGGACGTCACATTTTTTGCATGTGATCAAATAAATAACGTTTGATGTTGCACAATTAGTATCACAATGCATATTAAACGTTTCTTTTGTATTACTACTACTGAAAGAAATACTTTCATTAATAAGAGAACAGTGCGAACATCTAGGTATAGATATCCTAAAAAGATATAGAAGAATTATTTCGGATGACACTGTTTTTAAATCATCTTTGATAGAGTTAGGTCAGCATTTTCTAAATAGAAATTACCCTATTGATATCATTAATGCTGCTTTCCAAAAAGTATCTTCTCTTACACAACTTGAATCATTACAATGTAAAATCAAAAATACAAATAAGGATATCATTCCCTTTATTATTGAATATAACCCAAGTTTACCTAATATAGGTAAGATTATCAATAAATATTGGGATTTATTAAAATTATCAGGTAAAGAAAATGTTAAATTGCTACACGAAAGCAAGCCCATGCTTGCTTATAAAAGGACAAAAAATCTTAAAGATTACCTAATTAATTCTAAATTAGAAAAAACATCGTACAAAAAAGGATCAGCAACTAAATGTAATAGACCTAGATGTTCGCACTGTTCTCTTATTAATGAAAGTACTTCTTTCAGTAGTAGTAATACAAAAGAAACTTTTAATATGCATTGTGATACTAATTGTGCAACATCAAACGTTATTTATTTGATCACATGCAAAAAATGTGACGTCCAATATATTGGACAAACTAGTCAACAAATATCTAAACGTATGAACCAACATAGATCTGACATAAAAAATTATATCCATAAATCTTTTTCATCTCATGTTGCCGTACACTTTAACAATAGTTCTCATACTGTGCAAGATTTTTCCTTTCAACCTATTGTTATAGCTGAATCAGAAATGGAACGTTTGCTAAAAGAAACATACTGGATTCACCGTCTTAATACAGTATATCCAAAAGGTCTAAATTCCAAAGCACTTTACGACCTTCATTAATGTAATATATATATATAAAAATAAAACTGTTTATCTCTATTTATTCATAAATTTTACACATATTTACCAATAGAGATACAAGTATCTTGAAGATCCAGTTTTATATATTTCTATGTATTAAATATTAATAATATGTGAAGTATATATATGTGTGTATGTATGTATGTATGAATGTATGTATGTATGTATGTATGTATGTATGTATGTATGTATGTATGTATGTATGTATGTATGTATGTATGTATGTATGTATATGTATGCGTGTATATATATATATGTGTGTATGTGTGTATGTGTGTGTATATATGTATATGTGTATATGTATGTATGTATGTATGTATGTGTGTGTATGTGTATATGTGTATATATATGTATGTATATGTGTATATATATGTGTATATATATGTATATGTATATGTATGTATGTGTGTATATGTATATATATGTATATATATGTATATATATATATACATATTTCCATGACCATGTTATTTATTAAAGAATAAGAAAAGTAGGTTACAAATGTACTAACGTAAGCTATGACGTCATATTGTTTATGTCATATTGTTTACTCAGAAACATGATATATTTAATGACGTAAGCAATCATAACAAATTCAGTTTGATAAAGCATTAAAGCGAAACCGGTCACAACATTAATACGTGTTGGCGTTGTTTATTTTATATTTTAATAAGTCTACCTAAACAACACTATGGCATCAGCATCTGATCCACGTATTCATAATAAAACAAATTTGTTAAAATCAACAATGGAGAAATTAGCTGAGAAACAGATGAAGAGCGGTCTACACGCACGATTTCTGGAAAATTGTATATCGGAGAATCTTGTACCGAAAGGATTACGTCTAAGACTGAAAATTCATATTGGTAATAACGAATCCTCAAGAAAGTTTCAGGAGTCTATTGACAACCTATTGAAAAAAGTGTCTTTGGAGATATGCGAGAGATTAAAAGAAGAGCACCAGAGAAAAGCACTCAACCTAGGCAAAGAACTAGAAGAAAACAGAGATAATCTTAGAAATTTGATAAAAAACCGTATTGGCAATTTTGATGAAGAACTCTTTACAAAAACGGAATCTAAAAAAGACGAACTATTATCAAATCAACTTAAAAAGTTACAAAATTTGCAAAAAGAAAAAAACAACTTTCCAGAACAACGAAAACCATCAGCATTGGAAATTGTTAGAGAGAAATCAAAAAGAAACAATCAACAACCAAGTAGAACAACAGAGGAAATTAACTTCAAACGTGCAGTAACTAACAATCAAACAAGGAATCAACAACAACCAAGAAATAAAAATGAAATGGAACATGCATCATTACCAACAGCAAAAATTACATCTCAACCAAATCTAAAAGAAGTAAAACATAACAGACCCATTCAAAACAACTCCACAAATGATCAAGCAAAAAACTTAAGAGCCCCAGGCACACAAAGAACAACCTATGCAGATGCAGTAAAGAATGGGGCGAAGAAAATTGCACAGGAGTCCAACATAACCGTAATAGAAACATTGCAAAAACTTATGGAAACCCTCAAGGATCTGTTGAAGACAACACAAACAAAAGAAAGAATAGGAGATTTGTTAGAATTCAAAACAAGAACAAATGGAGGAAAGACAAGAAAAGAAAAAAGGAAATCAAAAGAGGAAAAGAAACTGTGTTAAACCTTTCTAAACGAACTCTAACTGATAGTGATTACATTCTTCTAGGTAAGGGTTTATCTTTTTGTCCAAGAAACAAAGTGCATGATAATATCAATTTAGCAGAAGCATTTTTCAAATACACTAGATCGTTAAAATTAAAAGAATTTTTCTCACAATCATATACTAACTCACAAGTCAAAAGTAGTTATCATCTAAAAAAAAAGCCCTTTTTCAATAAAAAAAGAATCATCATTTACACCTTCTAGTGGTCGAGATATTTATCTCGATTTTTATATTGAAGCAACTAAACAAGAAATTTTAAAAAGCAGTTCTAAAAGAAAACATTTTACTAACATATCTAAAGAAGAATTAATTTCCTTGCGTACCTTATCACAGGACGAAAGTATTACTATTAAAAAGGCAGATAAGTCTAGCACCATAGTAATAATGAATAAAGAAGATTATATTGAAGAAGTAGAAAGACAATTAAATGATGACGAATATTATACAAAACTTTCCTATAATCCTTCTGAAGAATTTAAAGAAAACATAAGCAAATGTATTAATCAAATCGCTATACACAATTGCTCAATGCATGATGAACTAGATATCTTCCCGAATAAAATACGCACACCTCAATTTTATATTTTACCAAAAATACATAAAACGATTAATAAGTCACTACCTTTAGGATATCCAGGTAGACCTATTATTTCTACTTGTAACTCAGTTACAAATAATATATCCAAATATATTGATCATGTTTTACAACCACTAATGAAATCACTACCTTCATATGTCAAAGATACTTTTGATTTCATTACCAAATTGAAATCTTTACCAAAACTAACTGAAAATTCATTACTAGTTACACTTGATGTGGTTTCACTCTACACGAATATACCACACAATGATGGTATCGAAGCATGTAAATATTATCTTGGAGAAAACGAATATACATCTAAACTATCAAAAGAACATGTTTGTAATTTGATAAAACTTGTGCTCGAAAATAACTTTTTTCAATTTGGTAATACAAATTATCTCCAAAAAATGGGAACAGCAATGGGTAGTCCTATGGCACCTTCTTATGCATCTTTATTTATGGGAAAATTGGAAAATGATTTTCTAAATAAATGTTTCTTAAAACCAGATATTTGGTTAAGGTTTTTAGACGATATCTTTATGATTTGGAGTTATCCATTAGAAGACCTTTATTATTTTATAGACAGTTTAAACAAATTACATCCAACAATAAAGTTTACATTCAATGTGTCTAAAACTAAAATATCATTTTTGGACGTAGACGTCATAAAAAATGAAAATAATGACATCACTACCATGGTTCATGTTAAAAACACAAATATGCATCAATATATTGAATATTCATCATGCCATCCTAAATCATGTAAAAGCGGGATACCATATAGTCAAGCGAAAAGATATAGAAGAATTATTTCGGATGACACTGTTTTTAAATCATCTTTGATAGAGTTAGGTCAGCATTTTCTAAATAGAAATTACCCTATTGATATCATTAATGCTGCTTTCCAAAAAGTATCTTCTCTTACACAACTTGAATCATTACAATGTAAAATCAAAAATACAAATAAGGATATCATTCCCTTTATTATTGAATATAACCCAAGTTTACCTAATATAGGTAAGATTATCAATAAATATTGGGATTTATTAAAATTATCAGGTAAAGAAAATGTTAAATTGCTACACGAAAGCAAGCCCATGCTTGCTTATAAAAGGACAAAAAATCTTAAAGATTACCTAATTAATTCTAAATTAGAAAAAACATCGTACAAAAAAGGATCAGCAACTAAATGTAATAGACCTAGATGTTCGCACTGTTCTCTTATTAATGAAAGTACTTCTTTCAGTAGTAGTAATACAAAAGAAACGTTTAATATGCATTGTGATACTAATTGTGCAACATCAAACGTTATTTATTTGATCACATGCAAAAAATGTGACGTCCAATATATTGGACAAACTAGTCAACAAATATCTAAACGTATGAACCAACATAGATCTGACATAAAAAATTATATCCATAAATCTTTTTCATCTCATGTTGCCGTACACTTTAACAATAGTTCTCATACTGTGCAAGATTTTTCCTTTCAACCTATTGTTATAGCTGAATCAGAAATGGAACGTTTGCTAAAAGAAACATACTGGATTCACCGTCTTAATACAGTATATCCAAAAGGTCTAAATTCCAAAGCACTTTACGACCTTCATTAATGTAATATATATATAAAAATAAAACTGTTTATCTCTATTTATTCATAAATTTTACACATATTTACCAATAGAGATACAAGTATCTTGAAGATCCAGTTTTATATATTTCTATGTATTAAATATTAATAATATGTGAAGTATATATATGTGTGTATGTATGTATGTATGAATGTATGTATGTATGTATGTATGTATGTATGTATGTATGTATGTATGTATGTATGTATGTATGTATGTATGTATATGTATGCGTGTATATATATATATGTGTGTATGTGTGTATGTGTGTGTATATATGTATATGTGTATATGTATGTATGTATGTATGTGTGTATGTGTATATGTGTATATATATGTATGTATATGTGTATATATATGTGTATATATATGTATATGTATATGTATGTATGTGTGTATATGTATATATATGTATATATATGTATATATATATATATATACATATTTCCATGACCATGTTATTTATTAAAGAATAAGAAAAGTAGGTTACAAATGTACTAACGTAAGCTATGACGTCATATTGTTTATGTCATATTGTTTACTCAGAAACATGATATATTTAATGACGTAAGCAATCATAACAAATTCAGTTTGATAAAGCATTAAAGCGAAACCGGTCACAACATTAATACGTGTTGGCGTTGTTTATTTTATATTTTAATAAGTCTACCTAAACAACACTATGGCATCAGCATCTGATCCACGTATTCATAATAAAACAAATTTGTTAAAATCAACAATGGAGAAATTAGCTGAGAAACAGATGAAGAGCGGTCTACACGCACGATTTCTGGAAAATTGTATATCGGAGAATCTTGTACCGAAAGGACTACGTCTAAGACTGAAAATTCATATTGGTAATAACGAATCCTCAAGAAAGTTTCAGGAGTCTATTGACAACCTATTGAAAAAAGTGTCTTTGGAGATATGCGAGAGATTAAAAGAAGAGCACCAGAGAAAAGCACTCAACCTAGGCAAAGAACTAGAAGAAAACAGAGATAATCTTAGAAATTTGATAAAAAACCGTATTGGCAATTTTGATGAAGAACTCTTTACAAAAACGGAATCTAAAAAAGACGAACTATTATCAAATCAACTTAAAAAGTTACAAAATTTGCAAAAAGAAAAAAACAACTTTCCAGAACAACGAAAACCATCAGCATTGGAAATTGTTAGAGAGAAATCAAAAAGAAACAATCAACAACCAAGTAGAACAACAGAGGAAATTAACTTCAAACGTGCAGTAACTAACAATCAAACAAGGAATCAACAACAACCAAGAAATAAAAATGAAATGGAACATGCATCATTACCAACAGCAAAAATTACATCTCAACCAAATCTAAAAGAAGTAAAAAATAACAGACCCATTCAAAACAACTCAACAAA
Organism: Unio delphinus; assembly: GCA_029339505.1. NCBI lineage: Eukaryota > Metazoa > Mollusca > Bivalvia > Unionida > Unionidae > Unio > Unio delphinus. The sequence goes on along the minus strand of JAQISU010000122.1, from coordinate 4,709,926 downwards.
TGATCAAGCAAAAAACTTAAGAGCCCCAGGCACACAAAGAACAACCTATGCAGATGCAGTAAAGAATGGGGCGAAGAAAATTGCACAGGAGTCCAACATAACCGTAATAGAAACATTACAAAAACTTATGGAAACCCTCAAGGATCTGTTGAAGACAACACAAACAAAAGAAAGAATAGGAGATTTGTTAGAATTCAAAACAAGAACAAATGGAGGAAAGACAAGAAAAGAAAAAAGGAAATCAAAAGAGGAAAAGAAACTGTGTTAAACCTTTCTAAACGAACTCTAACTGATAGTGATTACATTCTTCTAGGTAAGGGTTTATCTTTTTGTCCAAGAAACAAAGTGCATGATAATATCAATTTAGCAGAAGCATTTTTCAAATACACTAGATCGTTAAAATTAAAAGAATTTTTCTCACAATCATATACTAACTCACAAGTCAAAAGTAGTTATCATCTAAAAAATAAGCCCTTTTTCAATAAAAAAGAATCATCATTTACACCTTCTAGTGGTCGAGATATTTATCTCGATTTTTATATTGAAGCAACTAAACAAGAAATTTTAAAAAGCAGTTCTAAAAGAAAACATTTTACTAACATATCTAAAGAAGAATTAATTTCCTTGCGTACCTTATCACAGGACGAAAGTATTACTATTAAAAAGGCAGATAAGTCTAGCACCATAGTAATAATGAATAAAGAAGATTATATTGAAGAAGTAGAAAGACAATTAAATGATGACGAATATTATACAAAACTTTCCTATAATCCTTCTGAAGAATTTAAAGAAAACATAAGCAAATGTATTAATCAAATCGCTATACACAATTGCTCAATGCATGATGAACTAGATATCTTCCCGAATAAAATACGCACACCTCAATTTTATATTTTACCAAAAATACATAAAACGATTAATAAGTCACTACCTTTAGGATATCCAGGTAGACCTATTATTTCTACTTGTAACTCAGTTACAAATAATATATCCAAATATATTGATCATGTTTTACAACCACTAATGAAATCACTACCTTCATATGTCAAAGATACTTTTGATTTCATTACCAAATTGAAATCTTTACCAAAACTAACTGAAAATTCATTACTAGTTACACTTGATGTGGTTTCACTCTACACGAATATACCACACAATGATGGTATCGAAGCATGTAAATATTATCTTGGAGAAAACGAATATACATCTAAACTATCAAAAGAACATGTTTGTAATTTGATAAAACTTGTGCTCGAAAATAACTTTTTTCAATTTGGTAATACAAATTATCTCCAAAAAATGGGAACAGCAATGGGTAGTCCTATGGCACCTTCTTATGCATCTTTATTTATGGGAAAATTGGAAAATGATTTTCTAAATAAATGTTTCTTAAAACCAGATATTTGGTTAAGGTTTTTAGACGATATCTTTATGATTTGGAGTTATCCATTAGAAGACCTTTATTATTTTATAGACAGTTTAAACAAATTACATCCAACAATAAAGTTTACATTCAATGTGTCTAAAACTAAAATATCATTTTTGGACGTAGACGTCATAAAAAATGAAAATAATGACATCACTACCATGGTTCATGTTAAAAACACAAATATGCATCAATATATTGAATATTCATCATGCCATCCTAAATCATGTAAAAGCGGGATACCATATAGTCAAGCGAAAAGATATAGAAGAATTATTTCGGATGACACTGTTTTTAAATCATCTTTGATAGAGTTAGGTCAGCATTTTCTAAATAGAAATTACCCTATTGATATCATTAATGCTGCTTTCCAAAAAGTATCTTCTCTTACACAACTTGAATCATTACAATGTAAAATCAAAAATACAAATAAGGATATCATTCCCTTTATTATTGAATATAACCCAAGTTTACCTAATATAGGTAAGATTATCAATAAATATTGGGATTTATTAAAATTATCAGGTAAAGAAAATGTTAAATTGCTACACGAAAGCAAGCCCATGCTTGCTTATAAAAGGACAAAAAATCTTAAAGATTACCTAATTAATTCTAAATTAGAAAAAACATCGTACAAAAAAGGATCAGCAACTAAATGTAATAGACCTAGATGTTCGCACTGTTCTCTTATTAATGAAAGTACTTCTTTCAGTAGTAGTAATACAAAAGAAACGTTTAATATGCATTGTGATACTAATTGTGCAACATCAAACGTTATTTATTTGATCACATGCAAAAAATGTGACGTCCAATATATTGGACAAACTAGTCAACAAATATCTAAACGTATGAACCAACATAGATCTGACATAAAAAATTATATCCATAAATCTTTTTCATCTCATGTTGCCGTACACTTTAACAATAGTTCTCATACTGTGCAAGATTTTTCCTTTCAACCTATTGTTATAGCTGAATCAGAAATGGAACGTTTGCTAAAAGAAACATACTGGATTCACCGTCTTAATACAGTATATCCAAAAGGTCTAAATTCCAAAGCACTTTACGACCTTCATTAATGTAATATATATATAAAAATAAAACTGTTTATCTCTATTTATTCATAAATTTTACACATATTTACCAATAGAGATACAAGTATCTTGAAGATCCAGTTTTATATATTTCTATGTATTAAATATTAATAATATGTGAAGTATATATATGTGTGTATGTATGTATGTATGAATGTATGTATGTATGTATGTATGTATGTATGTATGTATGTATGTATGTATGTATGTATGTATGTATGTATGTATATGTATGCGTGTATATATATATATGTGTGTATGTGTGTATGTGTGTGTATATATGTATATGTGTATATGTATGTATGTATGTATGTGTGTATGTGTATATGTGTATATATATGTATGTATATGTGTATATATATGTGTATATATATGTATATGTATATGTATGTATGTGTGTATATGTATATATATGTATATATATGTATATATATATATACATATTTCCATGACCATGTTATTTATTAAAGAATAAGAAAAGTAGGTTACAAATGTACTAACGTAAGCTATGACGTCATATTGTTTATGTCATATTGTTTACTCAGAAACATGATATATTTAATGACGTAAGCAATCATAACAAATTCAGTTTGATAAAGCATTAAAGCGAAACCGGTCACAACATTAATACGTGTTGGCGTTGTTTATTTTATATTTTAATAAGTCTACCTAAACAACACTATGGCATCAGCATCTGATCCACGTATTCATAATAAAACAAATTTGTTAAAATCAACAATGGAGAAATTAGCTGAGAAACAGATGAAGAGCGGTCTACACGCACGATTTCTGGAAAATTGTATATCGGAGAATCTTGTACCGAAAGGATTACGTCTAAGACTGAAAATTCATATTGGTAATAACGAATCCTCAAGAAAGTTTCAGGAGTCTATTGACAACCTATTGAAAAAAGTGTCTTTGGAGATATGCGAGAGATTAAAAGAAGAGCACCAGAGAAAAGCACTCAACCTAGGCAAAGAACTAGAAGAAAACAGAGATAATCTTAGAAATTTGATAAAAAACCGTATTGGCAATTTTGATGAAGAACTCTTTACAAAAACGGAATCTAAAAAAGACGAACTATTATCAAATCAACTTAAAAAGTTACAAAATTTGCAAAAAGAAAAAAACAACTTTCCAGAACAACGAAAACCATCAGCATTGGAAATTGTTAGAGAGAAATCAAAAAGAAACAATCAACAACCAAGTAGAACAACAGAGGAAATTAACTTCAAACGTGCAGTAACTAACAATCAAACAAGGAATCAACAACAACCAAGAAATAAAAATGAAATGGAACATGCATCATTACCAACAGCAAAAATTACATCTCAACCAAATCTAAAAGAAGTAAAAAATAACAGACCCATTCAAAACAACTCAACAAATGATCAAGCAAAAAACTTAAGAGCCCCAGGCACACAAAGAACAACCTATGCAGATGCAGTAAAGAATGGGGCGAAGAAAATTGCACAGGAGTCCAACATAACCGTAATAGAAACATTACAAAAACTTATGGAAACCCTCAAGGATCTGTTGAAGACAACACAAACAAAAGAAAGAATAGGAGATTTGTTAGAATTCAAAACAAGAACAAATGGAGGAAAGACAAGAAAAGAAAAAAGGAAATCAAAAGAGGAAAAGAAACTGTGTTAAACCTTTCTAAACGAACTCTAACTGATAGTGATTACATTCTTCTAGGTAAGGGTTTATCTTTTTGTCCAAGAAACAAAGTGCATGATAATATCAATTTAGCAGAAGCATTTTTCAAATACACTAGATCGTTAAAATTAAAAGAATTTTTCTCACAATCATATACTAACTCACAAGTCAAAAGTAGTTATCATCTAAAAAATAAGCCCTTTTTCAATAAAAAAGAATCATCATTTAAACCTTCTAGTGGTCGAGATATTTATCTCGATTTTTATATTGAAGCAACTAAACAAGAAATTTTAAAAAGCAGTTCTAAAAGAAAACATTTTACTAACATATCTAAAGAAGAATTAATTTCCTTGCGTACCTTATCACAGGACGAAAGTATTACTATTAAAAAGGCAGATAAGTCTAGCACCATAGTAATAATGAATAAAGAAGATTATATTGAAGAAGTAGAAAGACAATTAAATGATGACGAATATTATACAAAACTTTCCTATAATCCTTCTGAAGAATTTAAAGAAAACATAAGCAAATGTATTAATCAAATCGCTATACACAATTGCTCAATGCATGATGAACTAGATATCTTCCCGAATAAAATACGCACACCTCAATTTTATATTTTACCAAAAATACATAAAACGATTAATAAGTCACTACCTTTAGGATATCCAGGTAGACCTATTATTTCTACTTGTAACTCAGTTACAAATAATATATCCAAATATATTGATCATGTTTTACAACCACTAATGAAATCACTACCTTCATATGTCAAAGATACTTTTGATTTCATTACCAAATTGAAATCTTTACCAAAACTAACTGAAAATTCATTACTAGTTACACTTGATGTGGTTTCACTCTACACGAATATACCACACAATGATGGTATCGAAGCATGTAAATATTATCTTGGAGAAAACGAATATACATCTAAACTATCAAAAGAACATGTTTGTAATTTGATAAAACTTGTGCTCGAAAATAACTTTTTTCAATTTGGTAATACAAATTATCTCCAAAAAATGGGAACAGCAATGGGTAGTCCTATGGCACCTTCTTATGCATCTTTATTTATGGGAAAATTGGAAAATGATTTTCTAAATAAATGTTTCTTAAAACCAGATATTTGGTTAAGGTTTTTAGACGATATCTTTATGATTTGGAGTTATCCATTAGAAGACCTTTATTATTTTATAGACAGTTTAAACAAATTACATCCAACAATAAAGTTTACATTCAATGTGTCTAAAACTAAAATATCATTTTTGGACGTAGACGTCATAAAAAATGAAAATAATGACATCACTACCATGGTTCATGTTAAAAACACAAATATGCATCAATATATTGAATATTCATCATGCCATCCTAAATCATGTAAAAGCGGGATACCATATAGTCAAGCGAAAAGATATAGAAGAATTATTTCGGATGACACTGTTTTTAAATCATCTTTGATAGAGTTAGGTCAGCATTTTCTAAATAGAAATTACCCTATTGATATCATTAATGCTGCTTTCCAAAAAGTATCTTCTCTTACACAACTTGAATCATTACAATGTAAAATCAAAAATACAAATAAGGATATCATTCCCTTTATTATTGAATATAACCCAAGTTTACCTAATATAGGTAAGATTATCAATAAATATTGGGATTTATTAAAATTATCAGGTAAAGAAAATGTTAAATTGCTACACGAAAGCAAGCCCATGCTTGCTTATAAAAGGACAAAAAATCTTAAAGATTACCTAATTAATTCTAAATTAGAAAAAACATCGTACAAAAAAGGATCAGCAACTAAATGTAATAGACCTAGATGTTCGCACTGTTCTCTTATTAATGAAAGTACTTCTTTCAGTAGTAGTAATACAAAAGAAACGTTTAATATGCATTGTGATACTAATTGTGCAACATCAAACGTTATTTATTTGATCACATGCAAAAAATGTGACGTCCAATATATTGGACAAACTAGTCAACAAATATCTAAACGTATGAACCAACATAGATCTGACATAAAAAATTATATCCATAAATCTTTTTCATCTCATGTTGCCGTACACTTTAACAATAGTTCTCATACTGTGCAAGATTTTTCCTTTCAACCTATTGTTATAGCTGAATCAGAAATGGAACGTTTGCTAAAAGAAACATACTGGATTCACCGTCTTAATACAGTATATCCAAAAGGTCTAAATTCCAAAGCACTTTACGACCTTCATTAATGTAATATATATATAAAAATAAAACTGTTTATCTCTATTTATTCATAAATTTTACACATATTTACCAATAGAGATACAAGTATCTTGAAGATCCAGTTTTATATATTTCTATGTATTAAATATTAATTATATGTGAAGTATATATATGTGTGTATGTATGTATGTATGAATGTATGTATGTATGTATGTATGTATGTATGTATGTATGTATGTATGTATGTATGTATGTATGTATGTATGTATATGTATGCGTGTATATATATATATGTGTGTATGTGTGTATGTGTGTGTATATATGTATATGTGTATATGTATGTATGTATGTATGTATGTGTGTGTATGTGTATATGTGTATATATATGTATGTATATGTGTATATATATGTGTATATATATGTATATGTATATGTATGTATGTGTGTATATGTATATATATGTATATATATGTATATATATATATACATATTTCCATGACCATGTTATTTATTAAAGAATAAGAAAAGTAGGTTACAAATGTACTAACGTAAGCTATGACGTCATATTGTTTATGTCATATTGTTTACTCAGAAACATGATATATTTAATGACGTAAGCAATCATAACAAATTCAGTTTGATAAAGCATTAAAGCGAAACCGGTCACAACATTAATACGTGTTGGCGTTGTTTATTTTATATTTTAATAAGTCTACCTAAACAACACTATGGCATCAGCATCTGATCCACGTATTCATAATAAAACAAATTTGTTAAAATCAACAATGGAGAAATTAGCTGAGAAACAGATGAAGAGCGGTCTACACGCACGATTTCTGGAAAATTGTATATCGGAGAATCTTGTACCGAAAGGATTACGTCTAAGACTGAAAATTCATATTGGTAATAACGAATCCTCAAGAAAGTTTCAGGAGTCTATTGACAACCTATTGAAAAAAGTGTCTTTGGAGATATGCGAGAGATTAAAAGAAGAGCACCAGAGAAAAGCACTCAACCTAGGCAAAGAACTAGAAGAAAACAGAGATAATCTTAGAAATTTGATAAAAAACCGTATTGGCAATTTTGATGAAGAACTCTTTACAAAAACGGAATCTAAAAAAGACGAACTATTATCAAATCAACTTAAAAAGTTACAAAATTTGCAAAAAGAAAAAAACAACTTTCCAGAACAACGAAAACCATCAGCATTGGAAATTGTTAGAGAGAAATCAAAAAGAAACAATCAACAACCAAGTAGAACAACAGAGGAAATTAACTTCAAACGTGCAGTAACTAACAATCAAACAAGGAATCAACAACAACCAAGAAATAAAAATGAAATGGAACATGCATCATTACCAACAGCAAAAATTACATCTCAACCAAATCTAAAAGAAGTAAAACATAACAGACCCATTCAAAACAACTCAACAAATGATCAAGCAAAAAACTTAAGAGCCCCAGGCACACAAAGAACAACCTATGCAGATGCAGTAAAGAATGGGGCGAAGAAAATTGCACAGGAGTCCAACATAACCGTAATAGAAACATTACAAAAACTTATGGAAACCCTCAAGGATCTGTTGAAGACAACACAAACAAAAGAAAGAATAGGAGATTTGTTAGAATTCAAAACAAGAACAAATGGAGGAAAGACAAGAAAAGAAAAAAGGAAATCAAAAGAGGAAAAGAAACTGTGTTAAACCTTTCTAAACGAACTCTAACTGATAGTGATTACATTCTTCTAGGTAAGGGTTTATCTTTTTGTCCAAGAAACAAAGTGCATGATAATATCAATTTAGCAGAAGCATTTTTCAAATACACTAGATCGTTAAAATTAAAAGAATTTTTCTCACAATCATATACTAACTCACAAGTCAAAAGTAGTTATCATCTAAAAAATAAGCCCTTTTTCAATAAAAAAGAATCATCATTTACACCTTCTAGTGGTCGAGATATTTATCTCGATTTTTATATTGAAGCAACTAAACAAGAAATTTTAAAAAGCAGTTCTAAAAGAAAACATTTTACTAACATATCTAAAGAAGAATTAATTTCCTTGCGTACCTTATCACAGGACGAAAGTATTACTATTAAAAAGGCAGATAAGTCTAGCACCATAGTAATAATGAATAAAGAAGATTATATTGAAGAAGTAGAAAGACAATTAAATGATGACGAATATTATACAAAACTTTCCTATAATCCTTCTGAAGAATTTAAAGAAAACATAAGCAAATGTATTAATCAAATCGCTATACACAATTGCTCAATGCATGATGAACTAGATATCTTCCCGAATAAAATACGCACACCTCAATTTTATATTTTACCAAAAATACATAAAACGATTAATAAGTCACTACCTTTAGGATATCCAGGTAGACCTATTATTTCTACTTGTAACTCAGTTACAAATAATATATCCAAATATATTGATCATGTTTTACAACCACTAATGAAATCACTACCTTCATATGTCAAAGATACTTTTGATTTCATTACCAAATTGAAATCTTTACCAAAACTAACTGAAAATTCATTACTAGTTACACTTGATGTGGTTTCACTCTACACGAATATACCACACAATGATGGTATCGAAGCATGTAAATATTATCTTGGAGAAAACGAATATACATCTAAACTATCAAAAGAACATGTTTGTAATTTGATAAAACTTGTGCTCGAAAATAACTTTTTTCAATTTGGTAATACAAATTATCTCCAAAAAATGGGAACAGCAATGGGTAGTCCTATGGCACCTTCTTATGCATCTTTATTTATGGGAAAATTGGAAAATGATTTTCTAAATAAATGTTTCTTAAAACCAGATATTTGGTTAAGGTTTTTAGACGATATCTTTATGATTTGGAGTTATCCATTAGAAGACCTTTATTATTTTATAGACAGTTTAAACAAATTACATCCAACAATAAAGTTTACATTCAATGTGTCTAAAACTAAAATATCATTTTTGGACGTAGACGTCATAAAAAATGAAAATAATGACATCACTACCATGGTTCATGTTAAAAACACAAATATGCATCAATATATTGAATATTCATCATGCCATCCTAAATCATGTAAAAGCGGGATACCATATAGTCAAGCGAAAAGATATAGAAGAATTATTTCGGATGACACTGTTTTTAAATCATCTTTGATAGAGTTAGGTCAGCATTTTCTAAATAGAAATTACCCTATTGATATCATTAATGCTGCTTTCCAAAAAGTATCTTCTCTTACACAACTTGAATCATTACAATGTAAAATCAAAAATACAAATAAGGATATCATTCCCTTTATTATTGAATATAACCCAAGTTTACCTAATATAGGTAAGATTATCAATAAATATTGGGATTTATTAAAATTATCAGGTAAAGAAAATGTTAAATTGCTACACGAAAGCAAGCCCATGCTTGCTTATAAAAGGACAAAAAATCTTAAAGATTACCTAATTAATACTAAATTAGAAAAAACATCGTACAAAAAAGGATCAGCAACTAAATGTAATAGACCTAGATGTTCGCACTGTTCTCTTATTAATGAAAGTACTTCTTTCAGTAGTAGTAATACAAAAGAAACGTTTAATATGCATTGTGATACTAATTGTGCAACATCAAACGTTATTTATTTGATCACATGCAAAAAATGTGACGTCCAATATATTGGACAAACTAGTCAACAAATATCTAAACGTATGAACCAACATAGATCTGACATAAAAAATTATATCCATAAATCTTTTTCATCTCATGTTGCCGTACACTTTAACAATAGTTCTCATACTGTGCAAGATTTTTCCTTTCAACCTATTGTTATAGCTGAATCAGAAATGGAACGTTTGCTAAAAGAAACATACTGGATTCACCGTCTTAATACAGTATATCCAAAAGGTCTAAATTCCAAAGCACTTTACGACCTTCATTAATGTAATATATATATAAAAATAAAACTGTTTATCTCTATTTATTCATAAATTTTACACATATTTACCAATAGAGATACAAGTATCTTGAAGATCCAGTTTTATATATTTCTATGTATTAAATATTAATTATATGTGAAGTATATATATGTGTGTATGTATGTATGTATGAATGTATGTATGTATGTATGTATGTATGTATGTATGTATGTATGTATGTATGTATGTATGTATGTATGTATGTATGTATGTATATGTATGCGTGTATATATATATATGTGTGTATGTGTGTATGTGTGTGTATATATGTATATGTGTATATGTATGTATGTATGTATGTATGTGTGTGTATGTGTATATGTGTATATATATGTATGTATATGTGTATATATATGTGTATATATATGTGTATGTATATGTATGTATGTGTGTATATGTATATATATGTATATATATGTATATATATATATACATATTTCCATGACCATGTTATTTATTAAAGAATAAGAAAAGTAGGTTACAAATGTACTAACGTAAGCTATGACGTCATATTGTTTATGTCATATTGTTTACTCAGAAACATGATATATTTAATGACGTAAGCAATCATAACAAATTCAGTTTGATAAAGCATTAAAGCGAAACCGGTCACAACATTAATACGTGTTGGCGTTGTTTATTTTATATTTTAATAAGTCTACCTAAACAACACTATGGCATCAGCATCTGATCCACGTATTCATAATAAAACAAATTTGTTAAAATCAACAATGGAGAAATTAGCTGAGAAACAGATGAAGAGCGGTCTACACGCACGATTTCTGGAAAATTGTATATCGGAGAATCTTGTACCGAAAGGATTACGTCTAAGACTGAAAATTCATATTGGTAATAACGAATCCTCAAGAAAGTTTCAGGAGTCTATTGACAACCTATTGAAAAAAGTGTCTTTGGAGATATGCGAGAGATTAAAAGAAGAGCACCAGAGAAAAGCACTCAACCTAGGCAAAGAACTAGAAGAAAACAGAGATAATCTTAGAAATTTGATAAAAAACCGTATTGGCAATTTTGATGAAGAACTCTTTACAAAAACGGAATCTAAAAAAGACGAACTATTATCAAATCAACTTAAAAAGTTACAAAATTTGCAAAAAGAAAAAAACAACTTTCCAGAACAACGAAAACCATCAGCATTGGAAATTGTTAGAGAGAAATCAAAAAGAAACAATCAACAACCAAGTAGAACAACAGAGGAAATTAACTTCAAACGTGCAGTAACTAACAATCAAACAAGGAATCAACAACAACCAAGAAATAAAAATGAAATGGAACATGCATCATTACCAACAGCAAAAATTACATCTCAACCAAATCTAAAAGAAGTAAAACATAACAGACCCATTCAAAACAACTCAACAAATGATCAAGCAAAAAACTTAAGAGCCCCAGGCACACAAAGAACAACCTATGCAGATGCAGTAAAGAATGGGGCGAAGAAAATTGCACAGGAGTCCAACATAACCGTAATAGAAACATTACAAAAACTTATGGAAACCCTCAAGGATCTGTTGAAGACAACACAAACAAAAGAAAGAATAGGAGATTTGTTAGAATTCAAAACAAGAACAAATGGAGGAAAGACAAGAAAAGAAAAAAGGAAATCAAAAGAGGAAAAGAAACTGTGTTAAACCTTTCTAAACGAACTCTAACTGATAGTGATTACATTCTTCTAGGTAAGGGTTTATCTTTTTGTCCAAGAAACAAAGTGCATGATAATATCAATTTAGCAGAAGCATTTTTCAAATACACTAGATCGTTAAAATTAAAAGAATTTTTCTCACAATCATATACTAACTCACAAGTCAAAAGTAGTTATCATCTAAAAAATAAGCCCTTTTTCAATAAAAAAGAATCATCATTTACACCTTCTAGTGGTCGAGATATTTATCTCGATTTTTATATTGAAGCAACTAAACAAGAAATTTTAAAAAGCAGTTCTAAAAGAAAACATTTTACTAACATATCTAAAGAAGAATTAATTTCCTTGCGTACCTTATCACAGGACGAAAGTATTACTATTAAAAAGGCAGATAAGTCTAGCACCATAGTAATAATGAATAAAGAAGATTATATTGAAGAAGTAGAAAGACAATTAAATGATGACGAATATTATACAAAACTTTCCTATAATCCTTCTGAAGAATTTAAAGAAAACATAAGCAAATGTATTAATCAAATCGCTATACACAATTGCTCAATGCATGATGAACTAGATATCTTCCCGAATAAAATACGCACACCTCAATTTTATATTTTACCAAAAATACATAAAACGATTAATAAGTCACTACCTTTAGGATATCCAGGTAGACCTATTATTTCTACTTGTAACTCAGTTACAAATAATATATCCAAATATATTGATCATGTTTTACAACCACTAATGAAATCACTACCTTCATATGTCAAAGATACTTTTGATTTCATTACCAAATTGAAATCTTTACCAAAACTAACTGAAAATTCATTACTAGTTACACTTGATGTGGTTTCACTCTACACGAATATACCACACAATGATGGTATCGAAGCATGTAAATATTATCTTGGAGAAAACGAATATACATCTAAACTATCAAAAGAACATGTTTGTAATTTGATAAAACTTGTGCTCGAAAATAACTTTTTTCAATTTGGTAATACAAATTATCTCCAAAAAATGGGAACAGCAATGGGTAGTCCTATGGCACCTTCTTATGCATCTTTATTTATGGGAAAATTGGAAAATGATTTTCTAAATAAATGTTTCTTAAAACCAGATATTTGGTTAAGGTTTTTAGACGATATCTTTATGATTTGGAGTTATCCATTAGAAGACCTTTATTATTTTATAGACAGTTTAAACAAATTACATCCAACAATAAAGTTTACATTCAATGTGTCTAAAACTAAAATATCATTTTTGGACGTAGACGTCATAAAAAATGAAAATAATGACATCACTACCATGGTTCATGTTAAAAACACAAATATGCATCAATATATTGAATATTCATCATGCCATCCTAAATCATGTAAAAGCGGGATACCATATAGTCAAGCGAAAAGATATAGAAGAATTATTTCGGATGACACTGTTTTTAAATCATCTTTGATAGAGTTAGGTCAGCATTTTCTAAATAGAAATTACCCTATTGATATCATTAATGCTGCTTTCCAAAAAGTATCTTCTCTTACACAACTTGAATCATTACAATGTAAAATCAAAAATACAAATAAGGATATCATTCCCTTTATTATTGAATATAACCCAAGTTTACCTAATATAGGTAAGATTATCAATAAATATTGGGATTTATTAAAATTATCAGGTAAAGAAAATGTTAAATTGCTACACGAAAGCAAGCCCATGCTTGCTTATAAAAGGACAAAAAATCTTAAAGATTACCTAATTAATACTAAATTAGAAAAAACATCGTACAAAAAAGGATCAGCAACTAAATGTAATAGACCTAGATGTTCGCACTGTTCTCTTATTAATGAAAGTACTTCTTTCAGTAGTAGTAATACAAAAGAAACGTTTAATATGCATTGTGATACTAATTGTGCAACATCAAACGTTATTTATTTGATCACATGCAAAAAATGTGACGTCCAATATATTGGACAAACTAGTCAACAAATATCTAAACGTATGAACCAACATAGATCTGACATAAAAAATTATATCCATAAATCTTTTTCATCTCATGTTGCCGTACACTTTAACAATAGTTCTCATACTGTGCAAGATTTTTCCTTTCAACCTATTGTTATAGCTGAATCAGAAATGGAACGTTTGCTAAAAGAAACATACTGGATTCACCGTCTTAATACAGTATATCCAAAAGGTCTAAATTCCAAAGCACTTTACGACCTTCATTAATGTAATATATATATAAAAATAAAACTGTTTATCTCTATTTATTCATAAATTTTACACATATTTACCAATAGAGATACAAGTATCTTGAAGATCCAGTTTTATATATTTCTATGTATTAAATATTAATTATATGTGAAGTATATATATGTGTGTATGTATGTATGTATGAATGTATGTATGTATGTATGTATGTATGTATGTATGTATGTATGTATGTATGTATGTATGTATGTATGTATGTATGTATGTATGTATGTATGTATATGTATGCGTGTATATATATATATGTGTGTATGTGTGTATGTGTGTGTATATATGTATATGTGTATATGTATGTATGTATGTATGTATGTGTGTGTATGTGTATATGTGTATATATATGTATGTATATGTGTATATATATGTGTATATATATGTATATGTATATGTATGTATGTGTGTATATGTATATATATGTATATATATGTATATATATATATACATATTTCCATGACCATGTTATTTATTAAAGAATAAGAAAAGTAGGTTACAAATGTACTAACGTAAGCTATGACGTCATATTGTTTATGTCATATTGTTTACTCAGAAACATGATATATTTAATGACGTAAGCAATCATAACAAATTCAGTTTGATAAAGCATTAAAGCGAAACCGGTCACAACATTAATACGTGTTGGCGTTGTTTATTTTATATTTTAATAAGTCTACCTAAACAACACTATGGCATCAGCATCTGATCCACGTATTCATAATAAAACAAATTTGTTAAAATCAACAATGGAGAAATTAGCTGAGAAACAGATGAAGAGCGGTCTACACGCACGATTTCTGGAAAATTGTATATCGGAGAATCTTGTACCGAAAGGATTACGTCTAAGACTGAAAATTCATATTGGTAATAACGAATCCTCAAGAAAGTTTCAGGAGTCTATTGACAACCTATTGAAAAAAGTGTCTTTGGAGATATGCGAGAGATTAAAAGAAGAGCACCAGAGAAAAGCACTCAACCTAGGCAAAGAACTAGAAGAAAACAGAGATAATCTTAGAAATTTGATAAAAAACCGTATTGGCAATTTTGATGAAGAACTCTTTACAAAAACGGAATCTAAAAAAGACGAACTATTATCAAATCAACTTAAAAAGTTACAAAATTTGCAAAAAGAAAAAAACAACTTTCCAGAACAACGAAAACCATCAGCATTGGAAATTGTTAGAGAGAAATCAAAAAGAAACAATCAACAACCAAGTAGAACAACAGAGGAAATTAACTTCAAACGTGCAGTAACTAACAATCAAACAAGGAATCAACAACAACCAAGAAATAAAAATGAAATGGAACATGCATCATTACCAACAGCAAAAATTACATCTCAACCAAATCTAAAAGAAGTAAAACATAACAGACCCATTCAAAACAACTCAACAAATGATCAAGCAAAAAACTTAAGAGCCCCAGGCACACAAAGAACAACCTATGCAGATGCAGTAAAGAATGGGGCGAAGAAAATTGCACAGGAGTCCAACATAACCGTAATAGAAACATTACAAAAACTTATGGAAACCCTCAAGGATCTGTTGAAGACAACACAAACAAAAGAAAGAATAGGAGATTTGTTAGAATTCAAAACAAGAACAAATGGAGGAAAGACAAGAAAAGAAAAAAGGAAATCAAAAGAGGAAAAGAAACTGTGTTAAACCTTTCTAAACGAACTCTAACTGATAGTGATTACATTCTTCTAGGTAAGGGTTTATCTTTTTGTCCAAGAAACAAAGTGCATGATAATATCAATTTAGCAGAAGCATTTTTCAAATACACTAGATCGTTAAAATTAAAAGAATTTTTCTCACAATCATATACTAACTCACAAGTCAAAAGTAGTTATCATCTAAAAAATAAGCCCTTTTTCAATAAAAAAGAATCATCATTTACACCTTCTAGTGGTCGAGATATTTATCTCGATTTTTATATTGAAGCAACTAAACAAGAAATTTTAAAAAGCAGTTCTAAAAGAAAACATTTTACTAACATATCTAAAGAAGAATTAATTTCCTTGCGTACCTTATCACAGGACGAAAGTATTACTATTAAAAAGGCAGATAAGTCTAGCACCATAGTAATAATGAATAAAGAAGATTATATTGAAGAAGTAGAAAGACAATTAAATGATGACGAATATTATACAAAACTTTCCTATAATCCTTCTGAAGAATTTAAAGAAAACATAAGCAAATGTATTAATCAAATCGCTATACACAATTGCTCAATGCATGATGAACTAGATATCTTCCCGAATAAAATACGCACACCTCAATTTTATATTTTACCAAAAATACATAAAACGATTAATAAGTCACTACCTTTAGGATATCCAGGTAGACCTATTATTTCTACTTGTAACTCAGTTACAAATAATATATCCAAATATATTGATCATGTTTTACAACCACTAATGAAATCACTACCTTCATATGTCAAAGATACTTTTGATTTCATTACCAAATTGAAATCTTTACCAAAACTAACTGAAAATTCATTACTAGTTACACTTGATGTGGTTTCACTCTACACGAATATACCACACAATGATGGTATCGAAGCATGTAAATATTATCTTGGAGAAAACGAATATACATCTAAACTATCAAAAGAACATGTTTGTAATTTGATAAAACTTGTGCTCGAAAATAACTTTTTTCAATTTGGTAATACAAATTATCTCCAAAAAATGGGAACAGCAATGGGTAGTCCTATGGCACCTTCTTATGCATCTTTATTTATGGGAAAATTGGAAAATGATTTTCTAAATAAATGTTTCTTAAAACCAGATATTTGGTTAAGGTTTTTAGACGATATCTTTATGATTTGGAGTTATCCATTAGAAGACCTTTATTATTTTATAGACAGTTTAAACAAATTACATCCAACAATAAAGTTTACATTCAATGTGTCTAAAACTAAAATATCATTTTTGGACGTAGACGTCATAAAAAATGAAAATAATGACATCACTACCATGGTTCATGTTAAAAACACAAATATGCATCAATATATTGAATATTCATCATGCCATCCTAAATCATGTAAAAGCGGGATACCATATAGTCAAGCGAAAAGATATAGAAGAATTATTTCGGATGACACTGTTTTTAAATCATCTTTGATAGAGTTAGGTCAGCATTTTCTAAATAGAAATTACCCTATTGATATCATTAATGCTGCTTTCCAAAAAGTATCTTCTCTTACACAACTTGAATCATTACAATGTAAAATCAAAAATACAAATAAGGATATCATTCCCTTTATTATTGAATATAACCCAAGTTTACCTAATATAGGTAAGATTATCAATAAATATTGGGATTTATTAAAATTATCAGGTAAAGAAAATGTTAAATTGCTACACGAAAGCAAGCCCATGCTTGCTTATAAAAGGACAAAAAATCTTAAAGATTACCTAATTAATACTAAATTAGAAAAAAACATCGTACAAAAAAGGATCAGCAACTAAATGTAATAGACCTAGATGTTCGCACTGTTCTCTTATTAATGAAAGTACTTCTTTCAGTAGTAGTAATACAAAAGAAACGTTTAATATGCATTGTGATACTAATTGTGCAACATCAAACGTTATTTATTTGATCACATGCAAAAAATGTGACGTCCAATATATTGGACAAACTAGTCAACAAATATCTAAACGTATGAACCAACATAGATCTGACATAAAAAATTATATCCATAAATCTTTTTCATCTCATGTTGCCGTACACTTTAACAATAGTTCTCATACTGTGCAAGATTTTTCCTTTCAACCTATTGTTATAGCTGAATCAGAAATGGAACGTTTGCTAAAAGAAACATACTGGATTCACCGTCTTAATACAGTATATCCAAAAGGTCTAAATTCCAAAGCACTTTACGACCTTCATTAATGTAATATATATATAAAAATAAAACTGTTTATCTCTATTTATTCATAAATTTTACACATATTTACCAATAGAGATACAAGTATCTTGAAGATCCAGTTTTATATATTTCTATGTATTAAATATTAATTATATGTGAAGTATATATATGTGTGTATGTATGTATGTATGAATGTATGTATGTATGTATGTATGTATGTATGTATGTATGTATGTATGTATGTATGTATGTATGTATGTATGTATGTATGTATATGTATGCGTGTATATATATATATGTGTGTATGTGTGTATGTGTGTGTATATATGTATATGTGTATATGTATGTATGTATGTATGTATGTGTGTGTATGTGTATATGTGTATATATATGTATGTATATGTGTATATATATGTGTATATATATGTATATGTATATGTATGTATGTGTGTATATGTATATATATGTATATATATGTATATATATATATACATATTTCCATGACCATGTTATTTATTAAAGAATAAGAAAAGTAGGTTACAAATGTACTAACGTAAGCTATGACGTCATATTGTTTATGTCATATTGTTTACTCAGAAACATGATATATTTAATGACGTAAGCAATCATAACAAATTCAGTTTGATAAAGCATTAAAGCGAAACCGGTCACAACATTAATACGTGTTGGCGTTGTTTATTTTATATTTTAATAAGTCTACCTAAACAACACTATGGCATCAGCATCTGATCCACGTATTCATAATAAAACAAATTTGTTAAAATCAACAATGGAGAAATTAGCTGAGAAACAGATGAAGAGCGGTCTACACGCACGATTTCTGGAAAATTGTATATCGGAGAATCTTGTACCGAAAGGATTACGTCTAAGACTGAAAATTCATATTGGTAATAACGAATCCTCAAGAAAGTTTCAGGAGTCTATTGACAACCTATTGAAAAAAGTGTCTTTGGAGATGTGCGAGAGATTAAAAGAAGAGCACCAGAGAAAAGCACTCAACCTAGGCAAAGAACTAGAAGAAAACAGAGATAATCTTAGAAATTTGATAAAAAACCGTATTGGCAATTTTGATGAAGAACTCTTTACAAAAACGGAATCTAAAAAAGACGAACTATTATCAAATCAACTTAAAAAGTTACAAAATTTGCAAAAAGAAAAAAACAACTTTCCAGAACAACGAAAACCATCAGCATTGGAAATTGTTAGAGAGAAATCAAAAAGAAACAATCAACAACCAAGTAGAACAACAGAGGAAATTAACTTCAAACGTGCAGTAACTAACAATCAAACAAGGAATCAACAACAACCAAGAAATAAAAATGAAATGGAACATGCATCATTACCAACAGCAAAAATTACATCTCAACCAAATCTAAAAGAAGTAAAACATAACAGACCCATTCAAAACAACTCAACAAATGATCAAGCAAAAAACTTAAGAGCCCCAGGCACACAAAGAACAACCTATGCAGATGCAGTAAAGAATGGGGCGAAGAAAATTGCACAGGAGTCCAACATAACCGTAATAGAAACATTACAAAAACTTATGGAAACCCTCAAGGATCTGTTGAAGACAACACAAACAAAAGAAAGAATAGGAGATTTGTTAGAATTCAAAACAAGAACAAATGGAGGAAAGACAAGAAAAGAAAAAAGGAAATCAAAAGAGGAAAAGAAACTGTGTTAAACCTTTCTAAACGAACTCTAACTGATAGTGATTACATTCTTCTAGGTAAGGGTTTATCTTTTTGTCCAAGAAACAAAGTGCATGATAATATCAATTTAGCAGAAGCATTTTTCAAATACACTAGATCGTTAAAATTAAAAGAATTTTTCTCACAATCATATACTAACTCACAAGTCAAAAGTAGTTATCATCTAAAAAATAAGCCCTTTTTCAATAAAAAAGAATCATCATTTACACCTTCTAGTGGTCGAGATATTTATCTCGATTTTTATATTGAAGCAACTAAACAAGAAATTTTAAAAAGCAGTTCTAAAAGAAAACATTTTACTAACATATCTAAAGAAGAATTAATTTCCTTGCGTACCTTATCACAGGACGAAAGTATTACTATTAAAAAGGCAGATAAGTCTAGCACCATAGTAATAATGAATAAAGAAGATTATATTGAAGAAGTAGAAAGACAATTAAATGATGACGAATATTATACAAAACTTTCCTATAATCCTTCTGAAGAATTTAAAGAAAACATAAGCAAATGTATTAATCAAATCGCTATACACAATTGCTCAATGCATGATGAACTAGATATCTTCCCGAATAAAATACGCACACCTCAATTTTATATTTTACCAAAAATACATAAAACGATTAATAAGTCACTACCTTTAGGATATCCAGGTAGACCTATTATTTCTACTTGTAACTCAGTTACAAATAATATATCCAAATATATTGATCATGTTTTACAACCACTAATGAAATCACTACCTTCATATGTCAAAGATACTTTTGATTTCATTACCAAATTGAAATCTTTACCAAAACTAACTGAAAATTCATTACTAGTTACACTTGATGTGGTTTCACTCTACACGAATATACCACACAATGATGGTATCGAAGCATGTAAATATTATCTTGGAGAAAACGAATATACATCTAAACTATCAAAAGAACATGTTTGTAATTTGATAAAACTTGTGCTCGAAAATAACTTTTTTCAATTTGGTAATACAAATTATCTCCAAAAAATGGGAACAGCAATGGGTAGTCCTATGGCACCTTCTTATGCATCTTTATTTATGGGAAAATTGGAAAATGATTTTCTAAATAAATGTTTCTTAAAACCAGATATTTGGTTAAGGTTTTTAGACGATATCTTTATGATTTGGAGTTATCCATTAGAAGACCTTTATTATTTTATAGACAGTTTAAACAAATTACATCCAACAATAAAGTTTACATTCAATGTGTCTAAAACTAAAATATCATTTTTGGACGTAGACGTCATAAAAAATGAAAATAATGACATCACTACCATGGTTCATGTTAAAAACACAAATATGCATCAATATATTGAATATTCATCATGCCATCCTAAATCATGTAAAAGCGGGATACCATATAGTCAAGCGAAAAGATATAGAAGAATTATTTCGGATGACACTGTTTTTAAATCATCTTTGATAGAGTTAGGTCAGCATTTTCTAAATAGAAATTACCCTATTGATATCATTAATGCTGCTTTCCAAAAAGTATCTTCTCTTACACAACTTGAATCATTACAATGTAAAATCAAAAATACAAATAAGGATATCATTCCCTTTATTATTGAATATAACCCAAGTTTACCTAATATAGGTAAGATTATCAATAAATATTGGGATTTATTAAAATTATCAGGTAAAGAAAATGTTAAATTGCTACACGAAAGCAAGCCCATGCTTGCTTATAAAAGGACAAAAAATCTTAAAGATTACCTAATTAATACTAAATTAGAAAAAACATCGTACAAAAAAGGATCAGCAACTAAATGTAATAGACCTAGATGTTCGCACTGTTCTCTTATTAATGAAAGTACTTCTTTCAGTAGTAGTAATACAAAAGAAACGTTTAATATGCATTGTGATACTAATTGTGCAACATCAAACGTTATTTATTTGATCACATGCAAAAAATGTGACGTCCAATATATTGGACAAACTAGTCAACAAATATCTAAACGTATGAACCAACATAGATCTGACATAAAAAATTATATCCATAAATCTTTTTCATCTCATGTTGCCGTACACTTTAACAATAGTTCTCATACTGTGCAAGATTTTTCCTTTCAACCTATTGTTATAGCTGAATCAGAAATGGAACGTTTGCTAAAAGAAACATACTGGATTCACCGTCTTAATACAGTATATCCAAAAGGTCTAAATTCCAAAGCACTTTACGACCTTCATTAATGTAATATATATATAAAAATAAAACTGTTTATCTCTATTTATTCATAAATTTTACACATATTTACCAATAGAGATACAAGTATCTTGAAGATCCAGTTTTATATATTTCTATGTATTAAATATTAATTATATGTGAAGTATATATATGTGTGTATGTATGTATGTATGAATGTATGTATGTATGTATGTATGTATGTATGTATGTATGTATGTATGTATGTATGTATGTATGTATGTATGTATGTATGTATGTATGTATATGTATGCGTGTATATATATATATGTGTGTATGTGTGTATGTGTGTGTATATATGTATATGTGTATATGTATGTATGTATGTATGTGTGTGTATGTGTATATGTGTATATATATGTATGTATATGTGTATATATATGTGTATATATATGTATATGTATATGTATGTATGTGTGTATATGTATATATATGTATATATATATGTATATATATATATACATATTTCCATGACCATGTTATTTATTAAAGAATAAGAAAAGTAGGTTACAAATGTACTAACGTAAGCTATGACGTCATATTGTTTATGTCATATTGTTTACTCAGAAACATGATATATTTAATGACGTAAGCAATCATAACAAATTCAGTTTGATAAAGCATTAAAGCGAAACCGGTCACAACATTAATACGTGTTGGCGTTGTTTATTTTATATTTTAATAAGTCTACCTAAACAACACTATGGCATCAGCATCTGATCCATGTATTCATAATAAAACAAATTTGTTAAAATCAACAATGGAGAAATTAGCTGAGAAACAGATGAAGAGCGGTCTACACGCACGATTTCTGGAAAATTGTATATCGGAGAATCTTGTACCGAAAGGATTACGTCTAAGACTGAAAATTCATATTGGTAATAACGAATCCTCAAGAAAGTTTCAGGAGTCTATTGACAACCTATTGAAAAAAGTGTCTTTGGAGATATGCGAGAGATTAAAAGAAGAGCACCAGAGAAAAGCACTCAACCTAGGCAAAGAACTAGAAGAAAACAGAGATAATCTTAGAAATTTGATAAAAAACCGTATTGGCAATTTTGATGAAGAACTCTTTACAAAAACGGAATCTAAAAAAGACGAACTATTATCAAATCAACTTAAAAAGTTACAAAATTTGCAAAAAGAAAAAAACAACTTTCCAGAACAACGAAAACCATCAGCATTGGAAATTGTTAGAGAGAAATCAAAAAGAAACAATCAACAACCAAGTAGAACAACAGAGGAAATTAACTTCAAACGTGCAGTAACTAACAATCAAACAAGGAATCAACAACAACCAAGAAATAAAAATGAAATGGAACATGCATCATTACCAACAGCAAAAATTACATCTCAACCAAATCTAAAAGAAGTAAAACATAACAGACCCATTCAAAACAACTCAACAAATGATCAAGCAAAAAACTTAAGAGCCCCAGGCACACAAAGAACAACCTATGCAGATGCAGTAAAGAATGGGGCGAAGAAAATTGCACAGGAGTCCAACATAACCGTAATAGAAACATTACAAAAACTTATGGAAACCCTCAAGGATCTGTTGAAGACAACACAAACAAAAGAAAGAATAGGAGATTTGTTAGAATTCAAAACAAGAACAAATGGAGGAAAGACAAGAAAAGAAAAAAGGAAATCAAAAGAGGAAAAGAAACTGTGTTAAACCTTTCTAAACGAACTCTAACTGATAGTGATTACATTCTTCTAGGTAAGGGTTTATCTTTTTGTCCAAGAAACAAAGTGCATGATAATATCAATTTAGCAGAAGCATTTTTCAAATACACTAGATCGTTAAAATTAAAAGAATTTTTCTCACAATCATATACTAACTCACAAGTCAAAAGTAGTTATCATCTAAAAAATAAGCCCTTTTTCAATAAAAAAGAATCATCATTTACACCTTCTAGTGGTCGAGATATTTATCTCGATTTTTATATTGAAGCAACTAAACAAGAAATTTTAAAAAGCAGTTCTAAAAGAAAACATTTTACTAACATATCTAAAGAAGAATTAATTTCCTTGCGTACCTTATCACAGGACGAAAGTATTACTATTAAAAAGGCAGATAAGTCTAGCACCATAGTAATAATGAATAAAGAAGATTATATTGAAGAAGTAGAAAGACAATTAAATGATGACGAATATTATACAAAACTTTCCTATAATCCTTCTGAAGAATTTAAAGAAAACATAAGCAAATGTATTAATCAAATCGCTATACACAATTGCTCAATGCATGATGAACTAGATATCTTCCCGAATAAAATACGCACACCTCAATTTTATATTTTACCAAAAATACATAAAACGATTAATAAGTCACTACCTTTAGGATATCCAGGTAGACCTATTATTTCTACTTGTAACTCAGTTACAAATAATATATCCAAATATATTGATCATGTTTTACAACCACTAATGAAATCACTACCTTCATATGTCAAAGATACTTTTGATTTCATTACCAAATTGAAATCTTTACCAAAACTAACTGAAAATTCATTACTAGTTACACTTGATGTGGTTTCACTCTACACGAATATACCACACAATGATGGTATCGAAGCATGTAAATATTATCTTGGAGAAAACGAATATACATCTAAACTATCAAAAGAACATGTTTGTAATTTGATAAAACTTGTGCTCGAAAATAACTTTTTTCAATTTGGTAATACAAATTATCTCCAAAAAATGGGAACAGCAATGGGTAGTCCTATGGCACCTTCTTATGCATCTTTATTTATGGGAAAATTGGAAAATGATTTTCTAAATAAATGTTTCTTAAAACC